>PVJO010007186.1:0-85193 GCA_004026905.1 Hystrix cristata | reverse complement strand
GCAGTCAAGAGTACCCAGATTCCATTCTCAGCAGCAAGAAGAAGAAGATACACATCACCAGTATGCTTCCGGCCCACACAACACAGAACGGCCCCTCACCTCTGCAGAGTAAATAGGAGCAGTTAAGATTCTGCTTTTCTGAGAAGACATTTAAAAGATTTTATTTTTCCAAAAGCTTTAATTGTGTGTTATTTGCAGGCTACTTGATTAGTTCATAATTTTTAGGTTGCCAGATTTAGCAGATGGAATGGTAGGATTCTTAATTTTTTAGTGCAGATATGTCCTAAGTATTTCATGGGAAGCAGGGCACAGTGGCACGTACCTGTAATCCTTGCACTGGGAGAGGCTGAGACAGGAAGGTTGCAAGTTCAAGCCCAACCTGGGCAACTTGGTGACTTAGCAAGACCCTGTCTCAAAAAAAAGTGTGCATGGGGGTGGGATATTTTGTATTTAGTATTTGGGGCATACTTAGTACTTTAAAAAGTGTGTTACCTGAAAGTAGATGAACAGGGCATTCAGTCTGTTGTCTGGCAGCCTGGCTGGCCCGACTTGTTTTTCTTAGACATTCATTGATAGTAAACCAGTTCAGCTTCAGTGAGGCTTCTTGTGTTCATGTGTTTATTTCAGGAGGGCTCCGTAGAGGGGACAGGGTGTCTGCTAAGGACAAGCTGGCCGCCCAGGGTGTGTGGCCTGGAAGCGGTGGTGGTCGCCCTCATGTCCTGATAAATTCAGGTGTTCCGGGCTGACTTCTCACTGCCTCCCCTCGCCGCCATGCCCCACGAAGCACATTCAGCCTTACTTTTGAGTTTTTCCATGACAGCTCTAATCTCAGCTTAGAACCTGTGAATGTTTTTTCCCCCGGGAAAATGTTCATCTTTTTTTTTTTTTTTGCTTATTCTTATTATTTTGAAGCTTGGCATCAGCATGCATAAATTTGGAGAAAGATGTGACTTAATTCAGGAGGGCGGAAGAATAACTGACCCCACCATCGATAAGCGCATGGATTTTCATTTTAATGCTCTCTTGGACGTTGTTTCTGAGTGGAGGAAGGACAAGACTCAGCTCCAGGATGTCCCTCTAGGAGGTACAGGGAGAAGGGTGCTCTGGTTGCGCGTCTCAGTGTTGCTCTAACTAAGCTCGGGGAGCAGTAGCACGGCTCCTGCGCATGCCTGGCCATCTGCCGTTGGGAGCATGCTTATGTGACTGCCCCTTGGACACTGGGCTCTCCAGCCCGGGAGGGCAGAGCTGCCCTGGGGCGTCCGGTGCACCTCTGTGTGCCTGCACACTTGACTCTTACTTTGCCCCATAGCTGGCATTTTGCACAGTTATCTAAACGTTTAATTTAAAATCACTTGGAGAAGTTTATTTTTAAGGAAACAGGTAAGCCCTATGTGAGTAAATTGTCACCTTGTAACATTACAAGGTGACAATTTATTTTTATATATATATATATATTTTTTTTTCTTTTTTTGGTGCTGGAGATCAAACTCAGGGCCTTGTGCCTGCAAGGCAAGCACTCTAGCCACTGAGCTAAACCCCCAGCCCTGTAACGTATTTTCTAGATAAAGATTTCTGTTTACTATAACTTTTCTATCCTTAAGGCAGTAGGTTATGATTTTTTCAGTATTTTTGCTGAAGAATGGTTATTTTAATTTAAGAATTTAAATTCAGAATCTTTTGGCTTTGGTGGTTAAATGGACGGCATTCACCAAGCTGGGTAGAACACTCAAGTGCCTACTGGGACTCATTTCCCAGAGGAGGCCAGCTGAGGTTTAATATGCTGCTTCTAGGTATTGATATAAGCTGTAATTTAGTGACGCTAATGTGTTCATTCATAGTTCTGGGAGGCATGGTATTTCTTGAAGTGGGAACATTCAACCTCAGTTTGTAAGATGTTTATTTGCTTTGCCTCTGTGTTCTTTTGCAAAGGGGGACCTCAGTTCCTTAGACTGATGTATGTTTCCTTTCCTTTGGGGTAAATGTCTCCATAGTAGGGCTAGCCTCTCTTTCCGTTTTTCTCCTTCCCCACACCTCTCATCCCCCTGGGAAAGTGTCAAAAGATAGATCTTAACAGAACATATCAGTAAACGTCTAGGAAAACCACCTCGGGCCAACCAGGTTGCCCAGAAACTCTCTTCAGCAGACATCCCTGAATCAAGTGCTGTAGTGTCCAGACCAAGTGGTGAGTTAAGTTTTCTGGAGTTGACAACAATTGTTAGGCTGACTTGCAGAATGCCCTCAGAATTTGTCTTGCACCTACCTGACTGGTAGCTGCTGGCTGAGCTTTTCTTTACATTTCTGAGTTAATAAATTTTAAAAATTGATAATATGCCTTACCTTGACCTTACTTTAAAAAGTTTTTAAGGGAGGCCCAGCAATACTGTGTAAGTAATTTTTCATCTTAATATTTTGTGAAAAAGCTTTTATGGTAAATATTTTGTGAAAGAGCTTTTATGGTAGTGCACACATGTCTATATAAAGTTATTGTACCTGGAAGTATCTCAGCTGCTATAGCTGAAAAAACAAAACAAAACAAAATATAAGTACTAAGAGTCCAGAGTTTATTTCACAAAATGTGTGTACTAAAGCCTTTAAATATTACTTACATAAAAATTACATTCAGATCTTTTCCAGTCTGTTTGTACTTAATTTTACATTCTGTTTTGACAGTCTAGGCTCTTTTCCCACCACCTGAAGGTGGAAGGTGGAAGACACACCAATAGGCAGGAATGGGGCCGCTACAAAAGGGATCAGTAGTAGCAAAAGCCCAGGACCTAGGGGCAAAAGCCTAGCACAAACCTGGAGGTCCCTGGACATCCCCATGTTTGCAATCTAATGTAAGAATTGGGAATTTTAACAAGAAGCTTTAGTTGTAGAAAAACAAAACCAAACAGAAAAACAAAAGCCAACAGGTGCTCAGCTCTGTTTCTTGTTGGCACAATTCTCTGCAGGAACTTGGAGTCTGTGATATAAGTGTTGGGTGGTTGTCATCACTAGACAATTTAGAAGTCACCTACACTAAGATGCTTGGAGGCCTGAACCCTCCCCCCCACCTACTAGACCCCTAGTTATTAAGATAGTAATTGAAATGATTTTTTGGGGCTGCATCTGTGTAAAGTTCTAGTTAAATGGGATTGGTAAGTGCTGGGGCTGGTGACAGGAACCATCCCAGAGGCTTATGAGGTGGACAGAAGGGGATGGTGTGGGAGGTCCATGGGAGGGGCAGGCTCTGCAGGGCTGGACTTTAACAGGAGGATTAAGGAACTGCTTAAAGTGGACAGGTAGCAGTCACCACCTTGGAAAAGACTAACGTGTGCTAGTCCTGCTTGGCTACAGCTTTTAAATTGATTACCCAGGCCACAGGGAAGCAGTTATTAACGGTATAAAGGCAGAGAGCTAACGTGGTGACAGTACATAGGAAAATATTCTTCACTGGGAGAGACTATAGCCAGTAGTTTATTGTAGGTCTTCTAGTTGAGGTGAGATGTTACAAGAACTTGACTTTGAGACAATGGCAGTAGGACTAGAAAGAGAATGGTAGCCCTCTCTTTGTGTGCAGGCACATTTATGCAGGGGCTAGGCATGGGGGAATTTTTTCTGTGTCTTGAGCAAAAGAAGCAAATTTTTCAAGTAAGCATAAATGAAACATTTTTGTAGATACAGAACCTCCAGAATCTTGTTTCCATTAAGACAGGCCTTCACATCCTGCGGTAACTCAACCTTATCAAGTGGTCCCTTTCCCTTGAGTTCACTTGGAGAAGGACTTTGGGCATTTTGGGTTTTGCCAGGTGAAGGATAAGGGTTGGACAGAATCATGTTAAAGCTGTTTTTTCCTGCTTTGGTCCATTCCATTACAGAAAAGATAGAGGAGATCTACAAAGCTTTCATTAAGGAGTCAGGCGTCCAGTTCAGCGAGCTGGAAGGGCAAGTGCTCCAGTTCCATCTCAGTAACCTGGAGTACGCCTGCGGCAGCAACCTCCACCAGGTGCGCTTGGGCTTGTGAGACGTGCTTGGAAAGTGCTTGCTTTTCTGTATGTGCTGCTTGTAGATCTAAATACCGACCTGACGTTGGCTTGGCTAAACAGTTAAGAATGATTCTGTTGCCCAGAAGTTTGATAACCACGACTTCAAGGCATATTAATCCCACACTGGTTTTAACATTTTTTTTAAAAACCAGAGAAATCCTTTTAAGTTCTGCCTGTGAAAAAGCTCTATCCATAAAACCAAAGAGAGGAGGACTCCCAGGTGAAACAGGACAGGGCCACGAGCCCCGTCCTGTGACTGCCCCCCTCTTCCTTGTCCCTCTGCAGAGGCCCTGGGGTCATTTCCGTGGAACTGTGGAGTCTAAAAACACTTCTCAAGAAACCGAAATACAACATCCTTGCAGTTCTGGCCTGTTTTGTAAAAAAAAAATAAATTTAAGCATTTTCTCCTCATTTAACTAGCTGTGAACCTAGCATTCCAGGATTCTGTATTTTGAATAGAAACTCCATAGATGATTGAATCTATTTCCACTTGGTTCTGCATTACAATTAGAATTGCAACATTTTCCAGAATCATGCTGGGTTTCACCCTCTGTGGGCTTTCCGTGTGGGGAATAGCTAGTTGGCATATTTACTGTGGAGTTGATTGAATGCAATTTCACGCCATAGAATTCCCTTTTGGCAGAGCTGTGGATATACAAAATCAACTTTTATATTTTAAAATCAGTGAATGTTACACATGCCAAAGTCACACAGAACTTGTGTTCTAAATAACCTCTCTCCTGTGTTATGGAGGGTCCTTTCTGCCCGACAGTGGTGTCTGCCTGGGTTGGTCTGTTCCTCCTCCCCTTCCTTGATGTCTGCCTCAGGGTGAGTGGGCCTGCCCTCCTGCTTTGGGTGGTTCTTTCTGCCTCAGGCTCCTTTTGCTGACCCTTAGGTACAGGCTTGAAGATTTACACTGCTGGCTCCCCAATGTCTCCTGTGTTTTTTTTTTTTTTTTTTTTTTTTTTTTTTTTTTTTTTTTTTTTGTGGTGCCGGGGATCAAACTCAGGCCCTTGTGCTTGCAAGGCAAGCACTCTAATCACTGAGCTAAATCCCCAGCCCCTGTCTCCTGTTGTTTCTCAGGTGTCTGCTCGCTCCTGGGATCACAATGAATTCTTTGCCCAGTTTGCTGGTGACCACACTCTCCTGACTCCTGGGTACTCTGTAATCATTGAGAAATTGGCCGAAGGGCTCGACATTCGGCTGCAGTCTCCGGTGAGCTTTGGCAGGGCTGGGAGACTCTGGCTCAGCCTTGGAGGGTGAACATTGTGAGGCGAGTGATTCTCAGCACACAGGTGTTTGCTCGCACAGCAACACCTGTGTCTCCTGAGACCTTCCTGGTACAGTCGTAGCCTGAGGTCCCAGCACTGTCTGTGTCAGGTCACAGCTGTTTGGAAACCGTAGGAGCCCACGAGCATGATCATTAATAAGATGTTTAAGTTGCTCACAGCCTTTCGAACCCAACACAACTTATTTTCACTTTGAAATTTTTCCCTTCAAATCTTTATTTCAATAGATTGGTATTATACATTGTTGCAGTAATAGAGGTGATTATGTATATTTCACCATCCACTACATCATAAAGATTTTCCGTATTCTGACAAGATGTTTATAAATCTTTGAACTCCCTGAGCTCAGCTATAAGGATTGCTTAGATCACCAAATGCCAGGGAGTGAGTCCCCAAAGCCATAGAGACGTAAACTTACATAATATGGGATTTGGAAAGGACCCTGCATCATATGGTTCCAGCCCTCATTTTTTTTCATAATTGTGTGTCTTGGGCAGGTCCAGAGCATTGATTACACTGGAGATGAAGTGCAGGTCACCACGACAGATGGCGCAGGGTATTCTGCACAAAAGGTAAGTGCCGCCATTCAGTAGGTCGCGCTCCTTGCTGCCTGGGCCTCCAGGAAGTAAAGCGGTCTTTTCTCAGGGTGTAGTTGGCCTCTGGCCATCTCCCTAGAGCTGTGTAGGATTTCTGGCAGATTGGCCCTGCCCACTTAATTGTGTATAGGTGTGCAAATCTGATTTAATTGCTCTATCTGGGTTCATGGCAGGTGAATTCTAACTAATGTTACTCTAAGTAGTTTCTTTTTTTTTGTGGTACCGGGGATCGAACTCAGGCCCTTGTGCTTGCAAGGCAAGCGCTCTAATCACTGAGCTAAATCCCCAGCCCTACTCTAAGTAGTTTCTATAGTATGTTGGTCCCAAAAGTTAGAAAAAGAAATTCCTGGGCCAAGCTGGCTTATTATCCCAGCACTCTTGAGAGGCTGAGGCAGGAGGATTACAAATTTGAGCCCAGTCTGGGCAATTTAGGAATTTAGTGAGACCCTGTCACGAAATAAAAAATTAAAAAGGGCTGGCGTTGTAGCTCAGGGCCTAGGTTCAAAAATTCCTTAGCCTATTAAGTTAACAAAGGACTTATATACTACATTCCACTGTTAGGGTTAAAAGGAGTACATTAAAGGCTCCATGAGGGATTGAGGACTTAGCTCAGCGGTAGAGCACTTACCTAGCAGGTGCGAGGCCCTGAGTTTGATCCCCAGCACCACCCTCCCCCATACGCAAAAAAAAAGGCTCCATGAAGTCCTGCATTAAAAAATCTGTTTTCCTTTGTGTGCTTTTTACCATGGAACCCTTTCCAGATTTAAAAAAATCTGTTCTATGCTTTGTGTTACTTAAGTACTCTTATGTAGACAGTCTTACAAGGTGGATCTCTGGATCTAATTCCCGAAATCACAAGAGATCTCTGTAGTATTAGAGAACAAAGGCACTGACTTGGGGTGGAGAGATCTTATAAACCTTGAAAGCTGTTACTAGTTCCTGGACCAGCTGTGCTTCCTGTTCTTCCTAGTGCTTGACATTCATATCGCATGTCGCCTGGGAAGGACAGGCCTAGAGGATGAGTCGGGCGGGGCGTGTCCTGATGCCATTCCTGCCATTGGCCAGCTGGGAGAGCCGGGACTAGCAGAAGCTCTCAGGCTGGGCTGTAGGTGCTTGCAGGAAGAGGCGCACAGCCCACCCCTGCGGAGATCTCACTGGGTCACGCCGCTTGTGTTCCTGACGCTTCCTGAGTGATTCCAGCATGTGGTGGGTTGGGTTGTCAGGGAGGGTGTCTGCCTCTGTGTGCCTGTCATGTCCTAACGTTCTTCCTAGTAGGGAACCTTCCAAAGACCCACTTTTGTAGCATATGTGCTGCTGAAGCGAGCACAGGGAGCACCTTTTAAAATTGCAGTCAGCTGACAATTCGTTGTCTGCTTGTGTTCTCAGCGTCTGGGGTCCGTGACGGCACCCCGGTTGTGCCTCCTCTGCCTGGTCGCCCTCTGCTGGCCCAGGCCCAGCTCATGCGCCTACCTGGCTGTATATTCTGACCTCCCAGAGAAAACGAGGGCAGAGCTGCAGGATGCACTCTGAAATGTTTAAAACAAATATTTTTATGTAGCTAGTGCTCAGCAGTTTGTATTGGAAGTCTCCCCGAGCATGTGAGGGGAAGCTTTCCAACCCACTGTGATAGTCCTAACCTCGGCAAACTGGAACTTAGTCTGGGTGGTTTCCTCTGGGACCTGGCATCTGTTCCCGGCTAGAATGTGTTCGTATCATTTGCCTCTTTGTTTACCCATGTTCTTGTGCTCTGGGAAGCTTTTTTGTCAGGAAGAAGACAACTAGATTTTATTTATTTCCTTGTACTTCTGAGATATCATTCAAATGGGTAGTTTTTGTTACTGTTTTGTGGTGGTTGTTTTGATCACACAGAGGCTGTTATCCATGACCAGACTGTCAACTTCTTGAGGCTAGAGAGCATGTTTTCTATCCTATAAAATTCTCACGTGGCAGAAAAATAGTGATAAAAGTCACAGAAAGGGTGCTGTGCTTTCTGTGATCCTGAAATTAGGGTTAAGTCCAATCTCCAAAGTCTGGCGAGGGCTGAGGTGGGCAGGATGCTTGGTCCAGGTTCATTCTACTCGCATTGTGCGGCTGTTGGAAAGTGGAACACACACACACACTCACATGTGCATGCATGCATGCATGCACATACACACACATGGACACGTGCAGTCACACACACGCACACATGGGCACACACAGTCACACACACGCACTCACACGCCCTCCACAGCCTCCTGGCAGCCAAGGGCAGGCCTGGCCAGCACCGCACCCTTCTTGCCTGTGCCAGGGCAGCTCCTTGTGCCACCTCTGCTGCAGGCTTAGGGTCACCGTGCCTGCTTCTTCAGGAGCAGGGACAGGAGAGGCGCCCGGATCCAGCTGTCAGCCACAGGGAGTCAAGAAGAGGGCAGGAGGTGCCTCGCTGGCCAATGCAGGTGGTTCTAGGTGACATGATTCTGGAGCTGGTAGCAGCAGTTAGTGGCTTCCTGATTGTAGCCACAGCAGCTCTTCGATGGCCTGGTTTTGTGATGTGGCTTCGAGAATCATTCTTGACTTAAAACTTGTTATCTGTTTCTTCAGCCCTTCTAAATGAGGCCTTGCAGTAAATTACTTTCTCCTTTAAAAACAATTGTGTGACTTTATAGGATTCTAATCCTCCCGTTGCAGTGTGCTTTATCATTTATGAAGCACAGTGATGTATCTTAGTTGTAATTTTAAGCATCACTTGAATCCTCCAGTATTATTGGAGCAGGTCTTGCCATGGGGCTTACCGCATGCTAGTGTCAGGAACTGTATGGGAAGTTCTCCTAGCCCCATATTTTGGGCTATTTCCTTTTATAGCCCTGCCTTTCATGCGTGGCCTCTTCTGTCTCTTCAGATCCAGGATTGCGGTTAACCATAGGGCCTTTGTACAAATTCCTCCTTGTGGATGCCACTTCTCAGCCAGGCAGCCTTGAGCAGTGAACAACCTGCACGACTGCTCAGGGCAGCGTAACCACATGGAATGTTCTTACAGCATAACCACATGGGATGCTGATAGTTTTGTGCCTGGAAATAGAGAGGAGTGTTTCTGAGGTGTAGATTTTCCTGGAAATAAACCCACTGCGTAGTTGAGGTTTTAGGTTCGGTTGCTCTGTGTGTGTGTGTTAACTGTTAATTGTTTCCCACAGGTATTAGTCACTGTTCCACTGGCCATACTACAGAAAGGTGCCATTCAGTTTAATCCCTCGCTGTCAGAGAAAAAGATGAAGGCGATCAACAGCTTGGGTGCTGGCATCATCGAGAAGGTGAATAGTGAGATTAATGTCAGATGATGGGACTTGTGCTACAGGAAATTACTGGGGCATTTTGAACCCCAAGAAAATTCAGAGATTTCATTTGATTGATTGTTCATGAAGTGTACAAAAGGGTATTACCCAAATAAAAGGCTGCCTGAAGTCTAAATTTCAGCTTTCAGGAGAATGGATTTAGTTATTCAAAATCAGGATTTGCCTTAAGCAGATCTGGGAATAGTGACATGTGACACGAGGACACTGGTCTGAGGCCAGGCTCTGCCAGCTTTAGCTTTTCCACGCTGGCCTGGGGGTTGCTGTGGGTCCCAACTCTATCTGAGGAGAACTGGTGGTGTAAAAATGTATGAAGCCAGGCGTGGCAGTGGCTGCCAGCAGGCTGTGCTAGTTTGAGGGAGCTGAGGGAAAGCTGAGACAGGAGGGTCATCAAGTTTGAGCCCAGCCTGGGCAATATTTTTTTTCAAGTGTATTTTTTTTCTTTTTATTTAATTTTACCTACCAAGAACATGTATTGGTACATTGTGTGCATAATGATCACATTCATCATAGTTAATTTGTACCTCTACATGATATATCTAGGTTTCTCCCTCCCTTCCTTATGTACAACAGCTTTATTTACATTTTTCCCTTTTTTCCTCTTTTCTTTTTCCCTTCCTTCTTTTACCTCTCCTCCCTTTCTAGTTCTTCTCCCTATTGAGCATTATCTTTCTTTTATATAGTATCCATTATACCTTTTTGTCCTTATTTACACTTAGGGTTTCTCATACCAGAGAAACAATTCAATATGTACTCAGGTGTGTCTGATTTATTTCATGTAAGAGTATGTTCTCAAGATGCATCCATTTACCTATAAAGCAAGTCCCTGTCTCAAAATAAATTTTAAAAGGCTTGGTTG
Organism: Hystrix cristata; assembly: GCA_004026905.1. Classification (NCBI taxonomy): domain Eukaryota; kingdom Metazoa; phylum Chordata; class Mammalia; order Rodentia; family Hystricidae; genus Hystrix; species Hystrix cristata. The sequence continues at coordinate 75,098 of PVJO010007186.1, read as the reverse complement.
TAGGTCAGTGATAGGGCAGTTAGCATGCACGAGACCCTGGGCTTGATCTCCACTATTGCAAAGCAAAACAAATAGACCCCCCAAAGTAAACTTACAGAGAGAGACCCAAGGAGGTAGGAGAAGATGGGGAAGATGGAAGATTTCGAACACATGGATTTGCTTTACAGTAGGGCTTCAGGTTGCTTCTTAGACACACTCTGTAATTTCGAAACACGAAGCACTTACCCACCTTTCTCTTGCTCATTTTCCAGATTGCCTTGCAATTTCCTTACAGATTTTGGGACAGTAAAGTTCAAGGAGCTGACTTTTTTGGTCATGTTCCTCCCAGTGCCAGCCAGCGAGGGCTCTTTGCTGTGTACTATGACATGGATCCCCAGGTAAAATCATCTGTAAAGTGTGCTTTGAATCCTATTCTTAAGTGTGCAACTTAGTAATTACTCATGTGTCAAGCTCAGGAACGAATAAATTTTGTGGAAATTGTGTGTGTGTGCGCACGTGTGTGTGCGTATACACACTTGTGGGTGGTGCAGCCCTTTTTGTGTGAATTTTAAAAAAATTTTTTATTGGTACATGTTTGTGGCACATAATGATTACATTCATTGTAAGGAGTTGGTACAGGTACATAACACATCTTAATTCTCTGTTCATTAAAGGAATTGAACTATAGTTTCCTTTTTTAGTTGAGTCTTTGTGTGGTTTTGGAATCAGAGTAATACTATCTTCCACAAATCACTTCGGGAGTACTTCTTCCCTTTCAATTTCATTAAAGAGTTTGCGGAATATTGGTGTTAGATCTTCCGTGAAGTTCTTGTAGAATTTAGTGGTGAATCCTGGGCCTTTCTTAGTTGGTAGTGTTTTTTTTTTTTTTTGGAGACAAGGTCTCACTATGTAGTTCAAGCTGGCCTTGAACTTAGAGTGATCCTCCTGTTTTAGCCTCTTGAGTGCTGGGATTATAGGCATGCACCACCATGCCCCAGCTTGTTGGTAGGTTTTTAGTTACTGCCTCAATTTCATTGCCTATTGCTGGATTGTTCAGGGTTTTTGTATCTTCTCGGTTCAGTTTTAGTACATGTGCTATGGAAGCGAGCACTAGGTTCAGTTTTAGTAATTCATATGCATCTAAGAATCTATCCATTTCTTCTGGATTCTCCAGTTACTGGAGTACAGGCTTTTGAATTAATTACTAATAATCTGGATTTCAGTGGTATCTGTTGTGATTTAGCCTTTTTCATTTCTAATTTCATTGATTTGGATGTTTTCTTTTTTTGGTAAGATTGGCTAAGGTTTGTCTATTTTGTTAATTCTTTCAAAGAACCACCTGTTTGATGCAATGATTCTTTGTAATGTTTTCTCATAGTCTCGATTTCATTAATTTTTGCTCTGATCTTTGTAATTTCCTTCCTTGTACTAGTTTTGGATTTGCATTGCTCTTGTTTTTCTAGGACCTTGAGGGACATCCTTAGGTTGTTTATGTGGGCTCACTCTGTTGTTCTGATATGGACATGTACAACTGTAAACTTCCCTCTTTGGATTGTTTTCATTGTGTTCTACAGGGTCTGATATGTTGTACTAGCATTATCATTTGATTTTAAGAAATGTATAGTTTCTTCCTTGATTTTTTTCTGTGACCCTTTGATTATTCAGGAGTATATTGTTTAATTTCCATATGTTTGCATAATCTGTCATTTTTTTCCATTGAATTCTTTCATTGAACTATGATCTGATAATATACATGGAATAATTTGCTTCTTTTGTATTTATTGAATTCTGTGGTTTGTTTATTTGCAGTTAATTTTTATTATGTAGTTCAGGCTGGCTTCGGACTCACTATGTAGCCCAAGGCTAGCCTTGATCCTCTTGCTTTAGCCTCCCAAGTGCTGAGATTACAGGTATGTTTACCACACCTGGCTTTAAGCCTGCTTAATGGGCTAGTATACGGTCTATTTTGGAGAAAGTTCTGGTGTATGCTGAGAAGAATGTGTATCCTGTTGTTGAGTGGAACACTGTAGATATCTGTTAAGTCCATTTATTCGAAGTATGGATCCACTCTGATATTTGTTAATTTTTTTGCCTAGTTTATCTGCTTATTTGTGATAGTGGGGTATTGAGGTCCCCCACTGTAATTGTGTTGATCTTTTATGTCCTGTAGTGTTTGTTTTATGAAGTCGGGTATACCAGTATTTGGTGCATATATATTTATAATTGTTATCTCTTCCTGTTGAGTTGTTCCCTTAACCAGTATCTAGTGAGCTTCTTTGCTTCTTCTGATTGGATTTGGCTTGAAGTCCACTTGTCTGAAAACAGGATACTCCTGCTTGTTTTGGGGCTCCCATTGTATATACCATTGTTTTCCATTCTTTGACTCTTAGTCTGTGAATTTCTTTTTGGCTTAAATGTGTTTCTTGTATACGGCATACTCTTGGGTTGTTTTTTGATCCAGTCAGCCAAGTTGTGTCTTTGGATCAAGACATTCACATTGGGAGTTATTAGTGAAAGGTATTGTCTTATTCCTGTCAATAGGCCTTTGCCTCTGTCCCAAAATTGGACCACCTTCACTGATTGGAGAGGGAGTGTACAGTGTCCTTGGCCTAGCACCCATTTCTCTAGAAATGAATTGCAGTAATGTTGGTGACACAAAGACAAAGCAGATACTGGCATACAGTAAAATCTAATTAATAAGAACAACTATGCCACCCCTGGAACATAACCTGAAATCAGCAACAATAGCAGAATCAGAGACAAACTGGATACTGGCATACCATAAGAACTAATAAAAGCTACCACTGACACCCTGAACAAAAGAAAAGAGGTCTGCAATAATAATGAAATGTGAAAAGTGTTATTTCAGGGTGAGAGGGGAATTCCTCTTAGGTAAAGTTGGCCATAATGCAGTAAATTAGTGAGTTTGAAACTTCCTCTTGAGCTGTCTTCTCATGAGCTGGAAGGGTGGGATGTGTTTGGTGCTAAGGAGGGAGGGTCATAGTGGGGCAGGAAGAGGGAAGGCACCCCTGGACCTTAGGGGCTGTGGTGACTTCCCTGCAGCTGTGTTACTGCCACACAACAGCTATTTCCCATTTTCGGTTCCAAGAAGCTTTGTCTTAAGGCTTCACGTGGGAGCCAAGCATAGTTTCTTTCCTACTTGAGGTTTTTTCATTACTTTTTCTACAGATTTCCCTTCTCAGTCTGTATTACTTTCGAAATAAGGTTTGATATGTGAACAGCCCAGGTAACCCTGAGCTGGCCGTTACTTCCTGAGTGGTGACGGTGGTGGTTTCCCCAGCCGACAGTAAGAGTAGCTGAGTAAAGTGTGTTCATGAGGGAAAAGGAGGGCTGACTGAAGGGAGGATAAGGGGCTATTGGAAGTGCTGTAGTGGAATTTAGTTTGTGAGGACAGGAACTATGGAGCTGAGCATTTAGAGACTTTTTACCAGAAGCAAAACTGAACTGCTTTTCTCTGTGTGCCTCTAGAAGCAGCAGAGCGTGTTGATGTCGGTGATTGCCGGAGAGGCGGTGGCATCAGTTCAGACCCTGGATGATAAGCAGGTGCTGCAGCAGTGCATGGCCACCCTGCGGGAGCTGTTCAAGGAGCAGGTCAGAGATCCCTCCTCGGAATGAGGCCACGACATGCTCGGCTAGCTCTTCTGTGTGGGAGGGAGCCAGAGCCATCTGTGTTGTCATGTGGAGGGCAGCAAGGCAGTGGGCTGTTATTTTTCCCAAGACCCGGCTTTCTCCCTACTTGCCCAGTTAGTCTGCTAGGGCTGCCATAACAAAATGCCTCAGTACAAGTGGCAGGACAGCAGATGTTGCTTTCTCTCTTGGTCTGGGAGCTCGAAGTCAAGATCCAAGTGGCGTGGGGTTGGTCTCTTTAGGGGACTCTCCATGACTTAGACATGACCATGTTCCCTTCATGTGTGTCTGTGTCATCTCCTCTTCTGATGTGGAGACCTCAGCCAGACTGGTTTAGGCCCACCGTGCAGACCCTATTTTAATTTAATTACCTATGAAAGATTCAGTCTTCAAATACAGTCCCGTTCTGGGTATTAGGGACTTCAACATAGGAACTGCAGTAGGGGACAGTGCAGCCTGTAACAGTGCCCCATCTCTCCTTTTTACAGTTTTCCTTCTTCTTTTCTCACATCACATACAACCTCTTTTCTTTCCCAAGGATTGAAAAGGTTTGGCATTTGCTGTAGACTCTGTATTGACCTGCAGCTTCCTTTCAAAGGACATGGTTGAGAATTTTCTGTACCTCTCACATAAGCAATCTCTTTTTTCCCCCAAAGAATGCAAGATACTTTGTATTTACAAATTTCCCAAATCTCTCGATCTCTGGAGATTTATAAATGGCTACACCTTACCCCCTTTTCAGATTAAGGAGCAGAAAGAGAAGTAAAATGAGTTAAGAATTACAGAGAAAGGGAGGGGCGTCCAGGTATGTGACCAGTTTTAAGTAAGTGGATCTAACCAGTGATGTATCACAAAGTAGTTCCTATCCTGTGGCTTTTTCAAGTTTGTTTTTAAAGTAGTTATTTGGAATGTAGCAGTTTCTGGAGGAGTATTTTTCATGTTGATGCTTGTCAGAAGACGGTAGACATTTTACGTTAATGGACATAAAACACCGCCTTGTATCGCCGATTTGTGGAGAAGCCTCTGATCATAGGACTCTGCCATCCCTTTCCTCCCTTGGGCCAGAGTCTCTCCAGCATGTGCCAGGCAATGGGGAAGGCAAGGTCTGAACTGTCAAGCATTGGTGATGGCCCCAGAAGGTGGGCAGACTGTGTCTGAGAGAAGGATGAGGATGAAGTAAGGGCATTGTTTTCGGTTCGGGCAGAGCAAGTTTACAAGCATGGGAAGAACATACTACAAACTGGTGTTTTGGGGTCTGACCACAGTAAGCTCAGGTCCTGCAGGGAGGCAGGAATGTACATTTCTGATTTGGGTTATACATGGTCCTCTTTTACAACTGCTCTGTTGGAGACAGGAGGTCCCAGATCCCACGAAGTATTTTGTCACTCGATGGAGCAGAGAACCGTGGATCCAAATGGCGTACAGCTTTGTGAAGACGTTTGGGAGCGGAGAGGCCTACGATATCATTGCTGAAGAAATACAAGGAACTGTCTTTTTTGCTGGCGAGGTTTGTATCTTGATTCCAAACCCAGTTGTATTTTGATTTCTTTCTTCTAATTAAAGTGCTATCTGCCCAGAGTTTAAAAACCAAGTCAGATAATCTCAAAAGTCTTATGACAACAAATAGCAGAGGTCTTCTTAATACTAGGAGCCAACCTCATCCTCTCAGAGACTGCCAATTTTAACTCTTTCAGCCATTTCTTGTGGACTTTCCTCCACATCTTAAAATCATGTATTTCCATCATCCGATGTAACATTAGGCAGAATTAGCTACTGACTTCCTGTCAGATTAAAAATGGAGGCTAGTTATTCTCTTTGTACCATTATTTTACCCTGTTAATTAGATTGGTATCTGTCATGTGTACCTGTACATGTTTACTACTGTGCACATAGATTCAGCTCTATACAGCTTCGTTTTCTTGGCAGTCATACTGGCCCCTTTTGGTCCTTAGCTTCATTATCTTGTTACTGCTCCTTCAGACTCCCCTCTTCAGTTACCTTTTTAATTTGGCTGAATCTGAGCTGGCTTGTTGCAGCATAGGAACCCCCTTCCTGGAGTCCTCTTCCCTCAGCCCCCATCTTGTCCCACTGGGTCTGTTCAAACCATGCTCCAAGACACCCGTCTCCTTTCCTGATTTGCTTGTTGAAAAATGTTGCTAGTATGTTTTCTGATCCTTTGTATCGCATTTCATTCCTTGCAATCTAGAAACTCGTGGCCTTCAATCCTAGTTTTCTTGCTTCTGATCACTTTCTCCCATTTTTTTCTTCCTAGGTTATCTGTTCTGTTTTGGAGCTCTTAGACTGACCATCTGATTTTTCTTTCACTATCCTTAATCTTTTATTCTACTTTGGGGAGATTTCGTTTTTGTGTTGTAGTCTTCTACCTTCATTGTTTCTTAAACCAGGCTTATTACGGCTTTTGGTTACTTTGTTTCCTGTTCCCACCCCACCTTGCTTCCTCAGATTTCTGGCTTTTGTCCTTTAGTCTCTGTTATATATCCCATTCTTGACTCTTCCCTTAGATTTGAGCAAGGCACTTTTTAAAAAGCCACTTAAAAGGTCCAGCAAGCTCAGTTGGTGGTTAGAACACAGATGTGACTGTCCGGAACATTAAGCCCATGTGGCAGAAGCACACAACTGGCCTTGTGGGTGCCAGAAGCCTCGGTTAGTTGTAGAGTTCACCCAGTCCCCACTGTTGGTCCCTCAACCCTGCTCTTGAAGTGAAATATATGAGGAGTTGCTGCAAGTGTGTTTAGAATCTGATGAGGGACCCAATTTTCTTCATGTAGTCTTTAAAACCAGTTTTGTTTTGCTGGGGATTTAGCTCAGAGGTTAAAGTGCTTGCCTTGCAAGCACAAGGACCCGAGTTCGATCCCCAGCACCAAAAAAAAAAAACAAAAAAACCAAAAAAAAACCAGTTTTGTTTTGACTACATGCTACCCTGTGCCTCCATGGTTCCTAGGGCCCCTCATGGCTGACTGTAAGGATTCTTTGTAGAACTGGTTTGCTTTTTATTGTTCTTTTTCCTCCCACCTCAAACATAATGTGAATTGTTAAGCAATTTCATCTCCAGCCATGTATTCTATGTTATAGTTTGCGATTACAGGTCTTGTCATTTTATCTGTAAGAGTTAATGTTTTGTCTCCCCAGTGATTTTTGAGTGATATAACACAGTGCCACCTTAAAGGTAGATGAATTTGAGTATCCCTGGGTCTCTGAAGAGTGAACTCAGCAGGTGCATAATGTAACGGCTGCACATCAGCACAACTATCAGCCATTTCCAGGGGATGACTGTTTTAACTGAGCTGTCTTACCATCATGTGCAGGATTTAGAACCTTTATTACCTTCCCTTCTAAAAGCCTATTTCTGTGAGGTTTGTCACTGCCACTTTCTCTTTCCTATTAGTTATTGTTCTTAACTCAGTCCATGACTCAGATACTTGGTATTTTAGTGGATGGCACACAGTACTTTGCAGGAGTATGTTACAGAATCCATGAATTTGGCAGAGCATGGCAAAATAACCAGAGTAGTTCAAGTACAGTGATGGTTGTAATATCATTATGAGGACAGAGGAGTGGCAGCAATCTCTGTTTTTGGAGAGTGTAAGCTTCCTAAAGTATTACCTTTAGATATAAATTTTTCATGTATGACCTCAAATTATGCAATTTTTTGTTTTTACAGGCAACAAACAGGCATTTTCCACAAACTGTTACAGGGGCCTATTTGAGTGGTGTTCGAGAAGCAAGCAAGATTGCAGCTTTTTGAATAGAATTTGTCTGGACCTAGCTTTCTTCTGTACCCAAAATGGGAAAGTCTGAAACACAGGTTAAACCTCAATTTTGTGTGTGTGTCTGTGTGCGTGCCTACTCTGGATAAAAATCTGCAGTGTTTCTAAGGTGATCTGAAAATGTAAACCCAATTCACCACTCTGAAAGCACCACCTCCAAAATTCTTAAGAGCACTTATATTTAGTCGCATTTTCCACAGGGCCAGCTAGTCCTCTGGATTTCAGAATAAGGCAGAATATAACCTTGAATTGAGACCTGGAGAATATAACCTTAAGGTGAGATCTTCCATGGCTAGAGGGTCCCCCCAAGACTTGACATTTTGTTGGGCCAATGAAATTTTCCTACATTACAGAACGAAGTAAATCAAGCAGTAATCATTAACGAACTAGATAAAGCCATGTGTTTTTGTTCTGTGAAAACTTACCAGTATCTTTACCAATGAGCCTTAATATTTTTATATAGCTCCAGTATTAACCTGTACTTAAATTTAGATAGAACTTTCTCTTTTGATACACCAGAAAACTCTAGTTGAAAGTAAAATGAAGTTTCTAGATTATTTTATATTGTATATATTTTTCCCATTGGATATTCAAAAGGAAACTAAATTCAGGTTTTTTTGGTGATGTCTTATATTTGTGCATTCATTGGCAAAACAATGAAAATCTCAATTCCTTAAACAGCACAGGGATCACATAATTGAGAATGGGGTGCTGAGTGTGGTCTGTAATGCTATAAGCATAAAATATAGCTGTTTTTCTTAAAGCCAAATTTGAGTGGTTAGCAAATTTTTAATATCCTTAAATTTTGGCAACCACTAGCAAAAGGATCTTGTCAGAATAAAAAACCCTTCTCACTTTTTAAAACTGATTCAATCTCTAGGGATACTTTTTGCATAATTATGTTTAGTTTTCCATAGGCAGGTCCATTGGAAAACTGCACAAAAACGTGAGTTATCCTGGTAAATTATTTTATAAGCCATATCTTAAGAGCTTGACATGGCCAAATCTGCTTTCTCCTTTTCTCTTTTTTTCACTTTTGACAAAAAATTAGTCAATAAACACTGGTTTTCAGGGTCTTCAGGATGCCCCTAGAAATGTGCTTGTTTTAATCTTTGAACAATTCTTTGAATTATATTGGTCTGCTTTAATAAAGGGGCTAAAAATGACGTTAAAGCCACTTTTCAAAACATTTGGTATGTTTGAAATTTAAAATAAATCAGCTTGTAAGTAGAAAGAGTAAATAATCTTATGCAGTGAATGTACAGTGAACTTTAAAGTTTCGACATTCCCCATCAAAATATGATACAGAAGAAAGCCTATAGCTGTATATTTCAAAGTGAATACAGGACAATGGTAATATTTAGGTTGAGACTCATTGGTACTGATTAGGGAGTATTCTGCTTAAAAGTGTAATGTATTACAATGTTTAACAGCATGTGCTAAGGGATGAATGCAAAATACGTTGTTTGAAATGGTTCACAGTAAATTATTACTTCAGTTTCTTCTGGGCACTTAAACTTGTACTATGCTACCTACAAACAGGGAAAAACCTACTTAATATGGTACATGTATTTAAAAATTGTTTTTAATGTGACATTTTGTTAAGGAACTATGGTACTTTTGAGTTGCTTTGAATGTTTTCAATGTTGTCTAAAGATTTTATAACTGAGTAGCAGTGAATACACACATTTACAGTGATTTAACTTCAGATCATGAGTAGCTGGTTGTGCAAAACTGCTTAATAAAAACTAGACTTGTTTTTCAAATGTCCTTTGTGTACTGCAGTGATGAACACTGAATACTCTTATTACATGGGTATGTGATCATCAAGAACTTTTACACACGCACAAAGTCTGTTTCCTTATCTCCAAACCCTCTTTATACATTTAGGTCACAGGCATTTACTGCTTATCCCCCTTATAGTTAATGTCATAAAAAAAAAAGTTAACCTTGATCTGTAGTTTTGTGAAATCACTTCAAAAATGGTCATTTACACTGAAGAGAAGAGCATTCTAAATCATTCAGGTTATGGAGTTAACTCGATTTAAAAATCCTGACCCTAGGGAGTAAATGGAATGAGTTAAAACATCAAATTCAAGACATTTAAAACACCAATGATTTTTTATTGACAAGGTTTACAAGAACAAATTATTTAAAATTGAAGGCCAAATTTTAGGTCTGGGTTGCTTATCCCATTCATGTGTATTAACTATACCTTTCCCTAATATCCTAACTTTGTCAAGGAACAAGTCAAACCTGCGAAAATGCCTGTTAACATTCAACACACATCATTCTTACATATTTCTGTTCTATAATGCAAAGATTTTTAAAACACTCAATTGGTACTTCAAATACCTAATTTTGTCATAAGCAGCATGTTTCATTTTAAAATTCAGAGAAAGGTTATTTAGTAAATTAATTAAGACAGTCAATTTAAAAGACAATGCAGTCTTTTAAATTCAGGAGTGGTCCATATACTGATCATCTGGAATCCTGACTGGCCAAAATGTAAAGCCCAACAAACACATTAAATTTCTTTAATGCTAAAAATAAGTACAGCATATTATCACTTTTGAGAAATACTCTGTCAGAGATATCTGCTATTGCCTACACATTATCTTCTGGCATTATATCTAGTACTTTTATCATAATTATGAAGGTGGCCAGGTTTCCTATAAATATCAGCATTTTATATGATCAAAAGCAGTTAATAAAAATCAGTTATTTCATGTAAGCCAAATGTACTTAACCTTACCCTGTTGCAACGTTTTTGAAGCTCTGATGTGTTGATTTTGGTCTGTCCTTAATACAAAACATTATCTATCCTTTTGCAGAGTTAACGCTAAAACTATAAATCGATGACACTTTGAAGGCAAAGCAGAACTAGACGGTTCCTGCAGTGTTCTCATCACTGAGCTCTGACTTCCACTGCTCCGTCATACTGTCTGCTAACACTGACACTTCATAGTTTACAAGTGTGAAGTACCTACCTACATTAGTTTAAAAATTGATCTGCACAAAAGAAATAAAAAAACTTTATATACAACAAATTGTTTTTTTAAAAATACAAAAATAACATCTGTTACTTCTGTCATGCTAACAATTTGGCATATATACACATGCAGAAGAAAGTTCCGATTTAGTCATCCAGACAGCTGTAGCTTGTGTAATTTAATATGTAGACACTGCCACTGAATTCACTGACAGAAGAGATGTGTATTCAAAATATTTCATATACTAAATACTGCAACAGTCTCTGCATGTATAAATGCCACTTATAGTTTTTGTCCTACTTGATTAAAAGTATGTCTTAAGCAAGCTAATATTAAGTGCACTAAAACCCACAATTCAGGAATCTATTACCTTATATAAAGAAATTTGAAATGTACAAAATACAACTATAAAAGCAAGTAACAATTACGGCCATGCAAGATTTTAAACTAAAAATAGCATAAAAATGCAATTTAAAACAACAAACTCAAATGTACATTAACACCCAAGATAAAAAGGACAGCAGTAAATTTTACCAACACAAGGATTTAGAAAAGGAAATACATTCTCTTTGCTGGTATAATGTATAAATCAGATCTTCCAATTTATAGAACAAGTCACCTTTGTCTTTTCTCTCAAGAAATCAGCTGTAATGAAAGAGAAACATTTTTACAACACCCAACAGATAATTAAGCACACATAAATCATGAACCATGTTCCATTTCTCACACTGGCTGGTTTTATGACTAACCCTGGGCAGTCACTGGGATCCATATAAAATTAGCTACTAAATATGGATCTTCCCTCTGCTTGGGCTGCTGGGTGGAACGTGGTCTCAAGCTACTAAGCAACTCAGATGTTTACCTCCCATATACACCATGATTCATGTCTTAGCTCAGATTCTGTCATTAGCTACTCAAACTATTAATATATATCTCCCCATCTATTTTGAAGAAATTTAAGGATCAAATGTGACTTAGAGGCAATGAATACTTTGAAAAATATGTGGTATTTGATACATATCATTTCTGGCTAGGGACTTAGCTCAGTGGTTAGAGTGCTGGCCTAGCAAACACACAAGGCCTTGAGTTTGATCCCCAGAGTGTGCACGCATGTGCGCGCACACACACACACAACAAAATGATATACATAATTTCTGTAGTCTCCTGTATCCAAAAATGATCAAAGCTGAAATAGTTACCTCTTTTACAGTTGTCTTTATGAAATCTTTTCTCTCAGTTAAATCATAAGCAGGATAATTTTCATATACCTATAATGAAACGGAGGGGAAAAAAAAGCAGATGTTAAAATCCAGTAATAGTCTGTCTTTGAATAAAAAGGAAATTTATGCTGTATAAAAGAGCTGTATGCACATTCTAAAAATACTCTGGTTCACCATATAGAACTGTACTGCAGATGTGTAGCTTTAATAATACCATATACAAAGCAGAAAATCAACTAACATGCAAATGTCTCAGTGTTTTATAAACTGGGAATATGAGCTGGATTAATAAACACAGGCGAGGAAAGCATCCAAATAGATCATGGTTAAGTGGACTAAGTTCTCACTATCAGCAGGTTATCTGTAAAGCATCTTTTAAAGATATCCTCTTACTATTTTCTGTCACCATCAAACATTCTACTTATGATTCCACAATTTGAACTTCACTCCATACTACTCAATCCTTTCGTCAGTTAAATCAGTAAGTATGGTCTGTGCAGTCCTTAGTCCTAAAGTTTGACTCTAAATTTCCCTCTTCCTTCAACTTTGTAACTTTTTCAGTCCCACTGCAGCTGGTACAGTAAGTCCCTGCCTTACTAACATTCAAGTTGTGAACTGTCACAGGTACACTGCATGAGACTTTGTCGGATACAAACAAATCTGACTTAGGAACATTCTTCCAAATCAGAACTTGCACTTAAAATTCCAACTGCATATGCTCATAGCCTATAATTACCTTGCCAGTTTAAATCCTATCATAGTTCAGGGTCGGCAACTTTTTGTAAAGGACCATGCAGTAAATAGTTTAAGTTTCTCCCAGTTGTGGTTCTGTTAAAATTACTCAACTATGCTGTTGTAATACAAGAGCTGCTATAGGCAAGCTTATAGCCGTATTATATAAAATTTTATTCACAAAACCAGGTGATAGGATGGATTTGACCCAGACTATAGTTGGCCACTTTCACAAAGAAAGGCCATCATTTAAATTACTCTATTGTCTGCCCTTTGTTCTTTCCCCTGTAAAACCTCCGCCATGAACTATTCTAAATACTTACCTATTAGTAAGCCATAGGCCAATGATGGTGAACCTTTTAGAGACCAAGAGTCAAACTGCAACCCAAAACCAACTTATTTATCACAAAGTGCCAACACTGCAATTACACCTGAATACTGAGATTTTAGTTTGAAAAAAACAGCTCCTAAAAAAGAACAACTCTACATTAACATCTTTTTGCCTTAAAAGAAAACCAGTAACACCTGGGCCATAGGTTTGCCACCACTGCCACAGGCCATAGATTGCTGTAGGAAAATTTAACTTTGAAAAGCTTTGAAGACTGGTCCCATTTTTAATTGATGGTACTCAACTTCAAAGCCTCCCAACAGTCCCTAGTCTCTGGTCACATTCTTTCAAGTTGCTCATCAGCAGTGTCATCTCCACCTTCAAGTGCCCCACCGTCCTGACCCAAGAAGCCATTATTTTGAAGTTCTTCAACTTTCTGCCATTACTCTTTCCCCTTCAATTCTACCTGTACTTATCAATGGTTCAACTCGTCAACTCCCCTGTAGGTCTAGAGTCTCCTTTGCCAGTATTTGCTCCTTGGCCTAATACATGCTCACTCTCTCCTGGCCCTTTTAAAAATATTTTCTCATCAAATTCAGGCTGCTTAAAATAAGATTTGATTGATTCATGTTCCTCATTATTCATTAATTCCCCATTTGAGAAAACTGTTTTTATCATCCCTCCGCAATGCTGTTACATGATCACTTCCTGATCCCTTAAGCCCCTTTAAAACAACTGCATACATGTATTCACGGAATCTTTTAAATGGAAAAAACTAATCCCACTTCAATTTCTTCACTCTGTCCCTGTCCCTCTCTCCCCTCAGAGAAAATCAGCGATCTGTTTGGTGTGTTATCTTCCAGATGTTTGATCTATGATTTCATAGGGGTTCATACTCTAGATCAAACGTACTGTGTAGCAGTATTCTAAAAATTATGAGTGTACTACAGTAAACCATTTCCCTAATAATGGCCATTTAGGTTGTTTCCAATTTTTCAGTATTACAGACATGCTGAATATTGTAATAATCATTTATGTACACCCGTGACTATGTCTGTAGGATAGAGACTTAGAAATGGTACTGCTAGTTTAAAGGGTATTTGTAATTTCCAGATCCTACTTAAGTATCCTTCAAAGAAGCCATTACGACTTAAAGCACGAACACCTGTCCCCCTACATTCTTGCCAACAATGAAAACTTCAACTTTTATTGTAGTTTTTTCAGAAATGTTTGACTTAATTTCTACCCTGAGACAAGATTAAGTGTAATTTTTTTTTTTTTTTTTGTGCCGGGGGTTGAGCTCAGGGCTTCGTGCTTGCTAGGCAAGCACTCTAACCACTGAGCTAAATCCCAAGCCCAGGTTAAATGCATTTTATGTTTTAAAGTCCCATCTGTTTTTCCTGAGCATTTTCTTTCTGTATCTATTGCCCACTGGTGCTACCTTCTTTTTGAGACCATCTTCTCTTGGCTTTCACAGCACCACTACCTCTGGCCTTGCTTCTAACTGACTGTAAATAATCTGCGATATCCTCTGTGATATTCTCTATTTAGTTCACCCAAACTCTACTGTCACATTCACAATAAAGCAACATTTGATCAGGATCACTTATTATTTCTGATTGAGATTATGGCAACTCTTGCCCTTTTATTGGTTGTACTATGATCAATCCAAGGGCCTAGCACATGCAAGGCAAGCAGTCTGCCCCTGAGCTGCATTTCCAGGCTAACTCTGTTGCTTTAATTACGATATAAACTGTGTTTCCTGTGTCTCATCCTTTGCCTGATTCTTTTAGATATGTCAAGGATAACTTTAAAAAACTAAATATATGATTGTATTATATCCCTGTGAAATATCTCACAGCATCCCAAGTCACTATTAGTTTCAAGAAAACCAAACTCAGTAAAAAAAAAATTATCTAAGTTCGGGGCTGGGGATTTAGCTCAGTGATTAGAGTGCTTGCCTTGCAAGCACAAGGGCCTGAGTTCGATCCCCGGCACCACAAAAAAAAAAAAAAAAAAAAAAAAAATCTAAGTTCTGCAAAACTGCTATTTTCTCCTGTAAAGATTTCCCTCCAGTCCTCTTGGTATGTGTTAAACTTACTATTAATTGTGTCAGTATTTTAGTGAATGTGCCACTGTTCATCAGCTGTATGGGAAAGCTGATGTTCTATTTACTATTAAGAACTTAGCTAATAATTCTTCTAGAAGCTTTTTCATAGTCAGAGCTCTACGTCCCTCGCCAGTCTCAAGTAGGTACATTCTGTAGTGCTGCAGCTCCTTCCATGCTGTTCCAACGGGGCCCGCACTGGAGTATTTGTCCCTTTCTTGCCCACTGAACCCTAAGTCCTGTTTAAAGTCAAGTAATGGTATCTCCACAGTATCTGTAACATTTAGCCATGTCCTTGATATGTCATAGAGGTTCAATGAGTAATCTATAGTCTTAAAAATGTATGAAATATTTTACCTCTGGTACACTTCAAAATTTAATTTTATTTTGCCATAAGAAACTAAATTTTTAAATCTCCCAATTTGGATCTAGAGTATGAACCCCTATGAAATCATATTTATGACAAGAACATTTAATTTTCTGTTAAGTTTTAGAAGTATTCCACAGAAATCTGAATTAAGAACTTAATTTATAATAGCTCATTTACCATACTAACAAAAATAAGGCAGTCCATGAGATTTTTATAAAACAACTCCATTAGGACAGACTTCAGACTATTTTATAACTATTTAAAATGGTATCCCTGTACCTGTAAGAATGCCTGGCCTATAGTAGCTTAATATTTGTTCAGTGATGATGCACAAAAAGATATAGCTTCAAATTAAGGAATGGATGAAAGAAATAGTCAAGTCAAAACACACAGATATAAACTTTGTTTCATTACCTCTTTGCAAATTTGCTTCATTGTGACTTCCTCCAAATTAGCATTGGCCAATAATTTCTTCACTGTTTCCTTTAACTCTTCATCTGTAGGTGGTTTCTTCAATTTTTTAATTAAAGGTTCATCATCTGAACTATCCTCAGATTCACTTTCTACAAGATTTCAAAATTTTAGTTTAATTGCAATTGATAACTTAATATGTATTGAAAGTTTCCTTTCAGTTATGAAAAACCCTTAAAACTAGTATGGTACTTTTTCTGCAATGTTCTTTGCAGTTTACCTGTATTCTTTATACATTTAACTACTATCCATAACATACATGTTTTTATATTTTTAAAGTTGCTGATAATGTAATTTTTTACGCACCTTTTTTGGAAGTGTTCTGATTCTTCTTTGTGGTGCTGCTATCTGCCTTCTTAACATTAGCACTTTTTACAGATTTTTTACTTTTAGAAGTAGCTTTCTGTTTAGTTTTTTCTTTTTTAGATGTCTTTTTAGGTGGCTGCTGGAAAGGAAAGCAAAGTACATATATTGATGAGATTCACTGTAACCCTTCTCTTCCCTGATGCCTTTCAAAATCAGAGAAAATGAGTAACAGATTATCAAAAATTAGATACAATTACTAATTATCAATTTGTGAGAAATGACTAATACATTCAACATAATTTCATAAGTCTAACCATGTTCAGAAACAATTACAAAATAAAAGAGATGCCACATTTATTGTTTTATGGATAGAAAGCTCTGAATGTACTACTCCATTTAATCTTAAGGGTAAAACCCTCTAAAGTATAGATACACTATCATCTTTTATCTCCTGTCTTCCCCATCTAAAATCTAAATTCCAAGATGGGGGTGAGAGGTTGGGGGGTTAGCTCAGTGGTAGAGCACCTGCCCTGAGTTTGATTCCCAGCACACTGCACTCCCTCAAAAGACGACGGGTATTTTGCCCTCTTGTGTTCACTAATATATCCCTAACTTCTAAAATGCTACCTGGTACTCAAGAGTTGGTAAATAAATATTTATAAATGTAAGAGGAAACTAAGCTCAGTGAGGTTCTCTTATCCAGAGTCACATTTATAATAAAGAGTCAATATTCAAATATAGATCAGGCTTCAGAACATGTGTTTTTAAACTACTAACCCATAGCTATTAAAACTAAACTACATGCATGTGGACAGATTAAAATTATAGTTTACAAGCTAGGTCTTAAAAGTAGCAAGTATCAATTCTTCACTAACATTTCCAAAGGCAAAGAATTCTACACAAACAAATGTCCTAAGATAAACATTGTACTGAACTTATCCTTCAGATTAAAGTACACAGTCCAATTTGTTCTAAAAATTAAGTGGTCTCATATTACTTCTATGTGCATTTCACTGGGTTTGTTAAAATGCTATCATTGTATGTATCTAGATGAGCCCAGTATCACTGCACTATCTTGATGATTGTACTGTTGGTTGAGAACTAGTTTGGCTGCTGCTACAAAATATATTTAAGAGGCGGCAAAGGGCTGACATGCTTCTAAAAGTAAACGATGTGAGCTTTACCACGGATTTTTTTTAACTTTTTTTTTGGGGGGTGCTGGGGATCAAACTCAGGGCCTTGTGCTTGCTAGGCAAGCACTCTACCACTGAGCTACATCCCCAACCTCTACCATGGATTTCTGAATTTAGAGGCTTTATTTTTATCCACTTGATAATTCTGAGATGGTCCCCACAGTGGAACCACACAGTAAAGGCATCACTGGTTTATCAGTTTTCTATGACTAACTTAAACTAAGTTTTAAATTTATTAGGTGTCCATCTAGTTCACACAAACATTAGACTCTGAAAAGGAATACTAAAAAGTTTATAAATTCTGCTGATCCACTTAATAATCACAACATGAGGGTACAAGAAACTAAGTCATTCCTCAAAGGGCTGGGAAAGGTGACTGCTACTTTTTCCTATACCATCAGTGGGACTGCTCCACACTTCCACAGGACTTGGCCTGTAATTCACTAATCTCTACTTTGTAGAAGGTATGATAAAGCAGTGAATAACAATGTGGGCTTTTTGGTGAAACCTTCTGGTTAAATTCCTGGCTCTACCACTAATTTTGCATTCTCAGGCAACAAATCACCCTTCTCTGTGCTTTTGTACCTATCTATAAATATGAAGGTACTAATGGGATCACTTTGCTGATTTTAACACTTTCTCCCATTATTTTCATCTAACATACAGTTGAGTTTTCAGTATATGTGAAAATGATGCCTTGTAGGCATCACAGGGTCAATTAAGTATGGGCACAACTATGGAGCTGAAGTGAGGATAAAAAAGTTGATACAAATAAAGCAGCAAAGAAAGTGTATGAGTGTATGTATATATACACTTGTATCTATATAGGTATGTAGGCATGTACATAAAACTGGACATTTACTAATTATACTGTAAGCTTAAGGGCAGATCTGATTATCTTCATGAGAACAGACATTAATTACCATCATTTAGCTCTATCAGTCCCCAGGAAAGTAGAAGAGTGGTTCAGTATGGCCATTTAAATATTTGTTATGTTCATCTCTATCATTTGTAGGACCTGGTTTACTTGTACTCTGAGCCCAAGAAGTTGTGAAAAATGTAACTAAAAGGGAAAAGAATTTTTGTAATGCTGCTTTAATACATTACCTCATGAGTTGGAAAAACAACACAACTAAAAAACCCCAAATTATATGCAAAAAAGGCAGAAACCATATAAAGCATTCAAAAGGATAATTCCTCAAGTTACAGTTTATGTTAATAACCTTTTGAGTTTTAATAAGCAGTGGATTTATACTCATTAACTTTAAAGTTTTTTTTGTAAAGTTGTTTCTTAAAATAAGATTTTGATCTAAATCTCTAGTACAACAGGTCTCTAAAGACAAGTATATGAACTGTAAGTTCTAGACAGTTATACAGACACAACACTTAGAAGAATCATTACATGCTAGTCATGGTGGCACACACTTGGAATCCCAGCACTCCAGAGACTGAGGCAGGAAGACTGAGAATTTAAAGCCAGCACGGATTACATAGCAATACCCCATCTCAAAACCCCATAATGATCATTACATATTTATGATAGCCTCAAATACAAAAATGAGGCTGTATCTTTCACCTCTCAAAAATTAAGAGATAAACAAGCAACAGG
This sequence comes from Hystrix cristata, assembly GCA_004026905.1. NCBI lineage: Eukaryota > Metazoa > Chordata > Mammalia > Rodentia > Hystricidae > Hystrix > Hystrix cristata. Next base: position 56,354 of record PVJO010007186.1, on the reverse strand, counting down.
AATAAATGAGATGTAAGATATGAAAGTACACAGTACGTGGAAGATTCTCAATAGCTGCTGCCATGTTTGTATAGGTAAATACTTATTGAAGGAGTTCTCCCAGGTGGGCTATCAACTCCTGGTACACAGAGGATGTTCATTTTTTTTCTTCCTCATCAAAATGTCAGGTACAGATGAGACAATTGTTTCCACAGAGTGAGAATGATAGCTCCAACCCTAAAGCCTCTACTAGTTACACACGTCCAGCCTCCCAGGTTCATTACAATCTGACCTCAATCTCCATTACTTTAGCTGCACCTCTCATCACTCTACTTCGGTGGCACGAGTCTAACCATAAAGAAGTGTCTGTTTACAGCAACTCTGCTTTCCCTGCTCCCCATCATGGTTCACACATCCAGTTTTCCCCTCTATTCCTAAGGTCAACCTGAACTGGTACTTCTATTTCTCTCTATGCCCTCTCTCAACATATATATTCTTTGAAATATGGTATTTGGGGGAAAAAAAAATCTTCTGCAACCCCAAGAGAACTTATTGTTCTGCCAATGTATTAAATATAGAAATTAAAAAGTGGTTACAAGCTGGGTGTAGTGACACATGCCTGTAATCCCAGCACTATAGAGGCTGAGGCAGGAGGACCACCACCAAGTCTGAGGCCAGCCTGAACTATGAAGCGAGACCTTGTCTCAAAAAAAAAAAAAAAGAGTGGTTACATTAAGAAATCAAGTACTGGCCCCTTGTTTTAAGCCTCTTTAATCAAAAACATTAGCAATTATATTAAAAACAAGTGCACTCATAAAGGAAAAATACTGGAGGTACAACGATAGTTAACATCTTTGTTATACCATCAACTAGGAGCCAAGACCAAGTCTTTTAATAAAATACAGGAAGAAAAGATTAGGCAACAAGTTTGGGGAGGAAAAGAATAAAGAAAAAGCTAGTTTCTAAACTGGGAGGAATTATTTCTAAAGATTTTGCACTGCTATTTCTACATATGCTGTGAGTGGTTCAAGCAGGACCATCAACTCTTAAGTATTTTTAATGTGCTAAAGGGGAAGAGATAAAAACTGATCACTGCCATCAAGTTCTGATGGTATTACAATTTAAATTTTTTAAAGATTAATAATATAAATTTTCAAAAATTGGAAGAGTATTTTCTGTATCTGATTACAGGATCAGAGAAATGACACAAGCACATTTTGAAGGAAGGTTAAAAAAAAAAAAGTCTTGGGAGATTAAGGCTTACCTATCTTTTATAGGCAGCTGGGCTCTTGAAGGAGGGTCACCAAAAAAGAAGCCTGTCACAGAGCCAGAATTCTGTCCTCACAGCAGAAAGGTTGTACTGGGTGAACAGATGAACAAAATAAAAATTAGCTTAAGATACACTATTCTTTTAACAACTTGGCTGAGAAAACCCAAAATGCCAAGAGAAAAGAATGTGCAAATGTAGTTAGTTATATTTCACAAAAGATTATGAAAGTTTAAGTGTAAATGGACTTTATTATAGTGATTATTTAAGTCTGCCTTCCAACAAAAGGTTTAAGTGGTTCATTCAGTTTTGTAATTTTTCTGGTGAAATTATGAGATTTTAGTTTTTAAAAACATAATTGAGGACTACCAGAACTTTCATATTCACCTTTCTACCATGCCAAATGAAAAAAAAAATTCTCTCTTGAGACACGGTCTCACTATGTAGTCCAGGCTGGCCTTTAATTTGCAGTGATCCTTCTGCCTCATCTCCCAAGTGCTGGGACTACAGGTGTGCATCACCACATCTGGCTCTACCACTACCAAAATTTATAAATGAAAGTTTCTCTGATTTGTGGGATGGCTGCTCCCAACCCACTTTTAATTTACATTCTTCCTGTGAAGGCAGGAAAGCTAATACCTAGATCTCATACAGCTTCCCTTGCCGCTAGACTACCAGGTGACAAAGTTCTGGCCAATGCCCTGTATGTAGAGATCTCTAGTAAAAGGCATCCCCTCCAAGGAAAAAAGTCAAACATTACTAACGGTTAAATGCCATTTAGAAGGTCAGGAACAGACAGCACCCACATCCTAGATACCTTTCCTCAGCTGTTGTATTGGCCCAGAACTGCCCATCTTATTGTGAAACACAAATGGACTCACTTCGGACATCAGTAAGATTGTGAATTGTTCCAACTGAAAACTGATATATGTGGGAACATTCAAATAAATTCTAAATACAAAGCAAAAAATCTACAATGTTTATTTTATACTTTTCTGGAGATAAGACTTTGCTATCAAAATACTAAAAAATAAAAACTGAAGTAACAGAGATAGTAGGATAAGATTTTAAAAACCAAAAGAATGCTTTTAAGGATCTACAATATTCAGTTCTTTCCCCAATGCGGACTGTCTCTCCCTTCTTTTTCCTACACTCTCTAATAATTTCTCTATGTCCCAGGTTCCATCTGTGAAAGGCATAAAAAACCACGGTTTAATCTCACTTGCTCCAGATGCTAGTCCAATATAGGAACTAGCTGATTTTTCAGTTTGTTTCAAGAAACGTCATCTACCAGTTCCTTCCTAGTTTCCAACTGTTCTCCTTCCTTTTGTCCTAAAAAGCCTATGTCCGAAGAGCCAAGCTAATGAGGAAATTAGAACGGCTCTTTTTTTTTTTTTTTTTTTGGTGCTGAGGACTGAACTCAGCAAGGCAAGCACTCTAACCACTGAGCTAAATGCCCAGGATGCCTCTTTTATAAAGGAATTACCAAAGTTATTCTCAGAAAACACCACCTTCTAATTTAATTCCTACAAAAAGAAGATGACAAAACTGTTGTGAACTACTCACTGCATATCATAGAAACAAAGGTACAGGGACAGAAAACCTCAAATGCTTCAGCAATTACCAGTTAATATGCTCGATGCTAGCATCTGGTTTCCTTTTTTTTTTCTCTTAGCATCTAGTTTAAAAAGACTTTAGTAACTTGTCAGTTCTATTAACTGCTGGGATTTCAGTGACTTCATTTTAAAAATAATAAATTTACTTATGAATTAAGCATCCTACTCTTCTAGACAGTAAAATAAAAAAACAACCAACCGCTATTCAATCTCTCATGACCTGCCAAAGGACAACTACAACTGAACTATTTCTGTGCAAAACTTTTCACTGTAATAACATATGCAGGGCGCACTTGGACTACCAATTATAGGCCAAACCTCTCAATTTACACAGGAAACTGGGAAAGGTAAAATTAATCTTCACAGTTTAAATTTTAAGAATCTAAACAGAACAAGAATGTAAAATAATAATTAAAAAAAAAAAAGAACAAGAAGCTCATCCTAATGGAGTCTTTATTTAACTAAAGAAAAATTTGAAGCCATCAAACAGAAAAACTACCCCCAAAAATCTACATGCAATCCATAACTTTTCCAGTTAACCTGCAATTTTTCTTTATCGCCTTTTAGAAAAGGGGTCCTTTCATAATAACCACCAAAAATATCTCCACTTACGACATCCCTAACATGATTGCTGTGAATTGATTCTTCATAAAAGGGCAGAATAAAGAAAAACAAACTTGCCACAGAAAATACTATTCCTCCTGCTAGAACTTACCTTTCAAAAGCAATCAAGAGCCTTTCACAGAAACGAGATTAGCAATGAAGATTTTGAGGACCGTCCTAAATTTAAAGGGCTTTTAGAGTTATAAGAATGCGTACTTAGTGTCAGTGGGAAATTTATGGGGAGGTGGTGATGGTGGTGGCCTGTGTCCCTTGTTCTAAACTGTGTTGGAATGACATCTTATGAAGCCTGTCAGAACAAACCCATGCAGGAAAAATACTTCTAACAGAATACTAAGTTAGCTTTTATATGGTGATCTTACATACTTAATGGATATAAATGTATTTTTATGTTTTATTTCTCACAAATTTTCATCATTTGACTTGGATTTCTAGCAATACACCTTAGTTTAAGGAACTAAGAAAAAACTTTCTTTAATGAAACAGTTCCACCTGTGATCATTACCTGAAAACCAGTATGGTTATTAATGAGAGAACATGTGTATGTACAACAGTTCAACTCAGAACACTGGGACCACAATCTGGAAAACGTAAGAAAATGAGTATAAAATAGCCTCACTTTAAACCTGCACCTTGGCAATGACAGATTAAATGTAGAAACTTGTCATAAAAGGCAGTCTTAACTCTAACAGTAACAGCAGCAACTAATATTTACATAGTACATGTGCTGGTATTGTGCTATTTTAAATAAAGTCATTTAATACATGGGTAGTATTAAATACTTCTGAGGATTTAATAGGCTGGTACTATTATTCTCTCCATTTTACTGATGGGAAACAGAGGTATAGTTTAAGTAACTTTGCCCAAAGCCATACAATGATAATCCAAGTGAAAGCTGGGATTTGAATGCAGTGTCTAATGCTAATCCTTTATCTCTGAAAAAGTGTAATGCATTCACTCTATGACAACTTTTTATGCTTTAAATGTCTTTAAATGGCAAATGATAGATGACATAAAATTTGAATGCAGAAGACAATTACTTTTAAATAGCTACACATACAAATGAACATGTTTTCCTTCCAATGTCCAATCCACAAAAGCATTAGTCATCAAATTAACTCATCTTCTTTCACACCAAAAATATATTAGGATATTTATGAAGCACCCTGCTAGATTTGTAGCTATCTGAAGTCTTCAAATTATGAAGTATCTCATACCTGGTTTTATAGGTATCTTTATAAAATGTGACATTAAAACACGCATACATTGTAAATACCTCAAGATACACACACACCAAATACACACACATATAAACCAGGACATCTTCAATCCCTCTAACTGTGTGACACTCAACTGAAGATGGTGCTCCACCCCCATATCTAAAGACATTTTGGACCGTCACAGCCCCCACAAGAAAGAATTAGCCCAAAATGTCAAGCCAGCATTAATCGAGTCCCTAAATAAAGAAAATTACACCATTTATAAAGCAAGTTCTTACCTATGAAGGGGGACATCAAAACAAGATTAAAATACTACCAATTCATCATTAACAGGAACTCAACTTCTGTACCAACTCTCCCTAATGCACTTGACTGAGGATACTCAACAAAAGTTAAATCTTTCAACTGCTTCATCAGTTCTCCTAACATTTCATGTTGGAAGCTAAGTATTCTCAACATTTTACAAATACTAAAGAGAAAATGGCAGGCATTCCCATTCTCCAATATCAAATAAACTCCAAATACTGTTTTCATTACATAACCCTCAATAATTGAGAAAAAAGATGATGGTCCTTAAATCCTTGCTTTTGCATGAAAAAGAAATCAGTTCAAATATAAAATACTAATATACTCTGAAAAAATTTCTGTAAGAATTTGCTCCTATGTGGTTCCTGTGCAGGATATGCACCTCACCCATTTCCCTCCCATTTACCCACTCTGGACTTCACGTCCAGCTCAAAGCCTATAGTACTGCAAATCCAGGCCACACCACCTTCACTCTTTCCAACTGTGACACTCCGGCTTGACAATAAAACTAAAAGTTCCTTAAGGAAGAAAGAAAAGGGTTTGCACTTATTTCTGAATCTTCACAATTAAAAACAACCAATATGGAATTGTCTTCTGGCTGTATTTATTATACATCAAGAACACTTAACACTGTCCATGGAAGTGTTTTACCTCCTCTTCACTTTCTTTATCTTCATCATCTGAAGACTCTTCCTTGTTTTTCTTTTCATCTTCATCACTACTAGATTCGTCTGACAGAATTTCAAGACATTTGGTTCGCTTTGCCTTCCTTGCCATTCCAGAACTGTTCCGTTCTTTTTTACTGCCTTTGCTAGAAGTTTTTTTCGATTTTGGCAATGGCTGCATAAAAAATTTATAATAACACCAATAAGGTTTATTTCTAAGTCAATGAACTATTTCTGATAACCACTTCTTAACTCTTGAGAATTATTTCCTAAGGTTGGCAGCTTTATAAAGAACTCATTTTAAAACAATGTGTCAGGTTAGTCTAAAACTGCCTAACTACCAATATTCTCTCATTTGTGCTCTAAGTATCTAGCAAAACTCTTTGGAAAGGCTGAGAGAAATATGTCATTTAGGTTCTGATATGGGACTGGAAGCCCAAGTGCATACTATATAGAAAGTGTAGACAGTTGCCTACATTTTATCGACACTATTTTAAGTCAGATGTTTTATTTTTAATAAGCATTAAAAAATGTCACTGACAGAAGCGCCCACGAATCAAGAAGGGGAGAACAATCCATAAGGAAAATAAAACCTGATCATCAATTACACATCATGAATTTGTGAATGAAGTACCGTATTACCCCTGAGCGCTACTTTCAATAATGCAGTATCATATTCTCACTGATGCTTCTGGAGAAGCAATAAATGTTGGGTATGTTAATTATGAAGCTAATTAAGAACCACAAAATAGATGCTTTGCTATTACTCTGATAGTCAATTAAATCACATATTTTAAAAGCAGAGCAAACCACATGAGAAAAATGACAATATTAATCAACAAATTTAATTTTTACATGCTTTCTTAGGGGAGTACTGCTAAATTCTGAACTTAAAAACTATGAAATAGCCTTAAAAGCGTCTGAAAATATATACACCAAAGAATATTATTTCTGAGGTTGAGTATTTATTTCATTTTTGCCTGCCACTTTCTACAACAGACAGAAAATTAAGGTAAACTCTATGATATGAAGAAAATACAAACACAAAATGCTTCAAAATCCAAAACTGTTTAAAAGTTGACATGATGTCACAAGTGGAAAATTCCACCCTGACCTCATGTGATGTAAATTGCAGTTAAACTGCAGGAGCACTAAATACACTGTATAAAATTACCTTCAGGCTACATGTAGAAGGTACAAATGAAACCCTAATGAATTTTGTGTTTAGACTTAGATACCCCCCTCTTAGGACATCTCATTATGTACATGCAACTCTACCGCCCTAACTCAAATGTTGAAACATTTCTGAAAAAAACTTCAAATCTGAAACACTTCTGATCACACGCATTTCACATAAAGGGATACTCAATATACTTGTATTTTCAATTATACAAATATTTGTGATATCTTTAGGCAATATTTTTCATAAAATTAGCAGAACCACAGGTCTCTCTGCCAGTAATATCCAGTCTTCTTGGGAGTTACTTGTCACCTACACAAAAATTAAGAAAAAGAGTTTTGTACAATGTAGTGTTCTCAGGATATCTACAAATAAACCACAGGACAGTCTCTCACCTGACAAACAACATTTCTTTCTAAAGGAATACTGGGAAAGCCAACTTAAAGTACTCCAAAAATTTTTAAATTGGTGAGCCAAAGACATCTCTCAGGTAGTACTCTCTACAAAAATCTTCTTCAAATGTATACAGATATCCTTGCTATGTCACTACTACCGTTACCAACTGTTATTACCAGGACCCAATTCTGTTTAGATAAATTCAGATAGCACTGTTTGGAGAAAGGGTGGGTCTCACTGTTCAAACTCTTACTATTCATTATGTGAACTCTAGGTCTCAAAAATATTTAAAAAAATGTGATTCCGTCACTATCTAAGCTCAGGAACCAGATGCAGGTAGTGAGGCTATAACCTATATACAGAATTAGCAATATTGAGACTGGAATAAGAGCTGGATAAAGCTGTACAGAAAACAGAAAGGCTGTTAAATTATTCAAATAACTAACAAAGAAAATGCAACTCCAAGAAAAAATTTCAAGTGACAAAACATATTAAATGCTCTAGAGCCTTACATGAAATCTAAATCCGTTAATTAGACTCCAATGTCAATAGCATTATTTCTTTTTGGAAACAAAATCTGATTAATAAGTAAAATAATCAAGGTAGAAGTATAGTAAGATAGTAAAACAATGATGAATGTTGTGTTCTTTTAGAACTTTTAAAAATTATTATGGAGAAAAAGTAATGATGACTTTAGAGTATAGCATTTTTCTTAAATGATGAAAGCATACAGTAGCATAGAAAACAGATTGAGCTTGGACATTATGTCATGGAGTAATCATCACAGGATCACATTTGAAGAACTGGTGTCAAATGTAACTGTACAAAAGCAAAGATGGGTAAAACTGTGGGCCCCTTTGTATTAATAAAGGGAGAAAAATGTACTAGTAGTCATTGCATGCCTCACAACTACATAGAAGCAGTGACAAAACCAGAAATCTTTCACTTAAGAATGTTACTGATGAGGCAATAAATATTAACTCTCAGCCCCTGAGCACTGTAATAACACCTATGAGAAAGTGGAAGACACATGTAAAATATTCTGGCTACAGATCAGAGTTCAATGGTTTGTTCGAGGAAGCATTTGTGCAAATTGAGTTGTGAGCTACAGGAGCTACTTTTTTCACAGAACATCCTTTGGGGCAAGGGGCAGTGCTGGGGATTGAACCCAGGGCCTCACATAAGTGAAACAAGCACTCTACTACTGAGCTACACCTCCAGCCTCAGAACACCATTTTTACAAGAACTGACAGACTTTAGTTAATTCAATGGACATGCTCTCAAAAATGAGTAGATGAATCTGTTACTTATAGAAAAACAACTTATGGTATTGCCATTAAATTTTACAATTTCAAGTGGAAATCACAATGTTGGAAAAGCTACATCTACTACCATAAACTTGCTGCTTTCCTAGTAACTAAAGATGTTTCTGATGAGATATTTAAATTAATGAATGTGACTTTTCGACAGTGCTTGTAACAACTTTTAGAAGAGATCTTCTAATTCAGGGAACCATTATTTTCCAACTGGTAAATGCATGTTACAAAACCATACAATGGTAAAAAAAAAAAAAAATCCAGTATCATTAATATGCCTTTAAATCTGCATTAAACATTATAACTTACTTTTAAGAAACTACCAATTGTGGGTGAGTTGTCACATCAAAAGAAAATATCCACAATTATCTGAAAGGACTTTTAAAATATTCCTTTTTCTAACTACATACCTGTGAAAGGCTGAATTTTCTTCATATATTTCAAGCAAAACAGTACATTGTAAGGGACTAAGAAGTAGAAGAGAACTGAGCTTTTTCTTGTAAGCCGAACATTAAGAGATGAGCAGACAGAAAAAAAAAAAATGCCACTCTTCTCACTAAATCTTCTGAAAGCATACTTTTTGCATTAAATATACTTTTGTCAACATTTTAAAGAGAAAAATTTCATAAACCAACTCTTGGGGGGGCGGTTCTCATTGATTTTTTTTTTTTTTTAAAAAAGAGTAATGGAGCCCTAAAACAAGTAAATTTGAAAATCATTGAGAAAATGAGTACAAATGTGTTCTTTATAACTTAGACAATTTAGTTACTTCTGAGGAAACAGTGATCAACTTGCCACATGAAATACAGTTATAGTTAAATTAGAAAACAAAAAGATAATCTTGGGCTGGGGATTTAGCTCAGTGGTTAGAATGCTTGCCTACCAAGCACAAGGCCCTGAGTTCGATCCCCGGCACCACGGGGGAAAAAACCCAATCTCTTATTGTCAAATAAGCCAATCTGAGATACTGAAATCATCACATCTCTTGGGTTTGTAGTTGCATAACCAAAGTAGTACTATGACTATCCTTTTCTGCCCCCATCCAGCTAACAGTGAACAGGACCAAGGGCAGGGAAATCGAAAGTCACAGAGTCTTGCATGCTTGTAACCCCAGCGCTTGGGAGGCTGAGGCTGGAGGATCACCATGAGTTCAAGGCTAGCCTGGGCTACACAGTGAATTCGAGGCTAGCCTGAACTACATAGCAAATCCCTGTCTCAGAAAACAAAGAGGTATTATTTTGAGGATTAATTCTTCATGCTGTCTCCTCTCCTCTCACTGGATGGAATTCTTTTAAACTCCTAGGCCTGCAGGACCTCTTTATATTTCAGTTCTTGTCAAAATAAGGAAAAACAAGACACTGGCCCAGTCTTAAACTAAAAATGAAAGGTCATCTTACATGTCAACAGATGTTTTTAGTAACAGATACCATTTGCTGTTACCTAATTAAGGGTACACCTAAATTTTAGGTAGAGTAGGAAAATCAGCAGACTATTTGTCTTACCTGTCCAAGCTCCTAAACTTCTGTTGAGGATTCTGGAAACCCAATGCAGGAATCATTTCTGTTGTGTTACTTTTCCAAAACTTCATTACAGGATCAAACAACATCCAGATCTAATATACTTCTTATCTATCTTTCCTGTCCTTGATTAGGTTGTAGTCTAATCCCCCAGCCTAACAACTCATCCTCAATCTGTGTCTACTGTTCCAGTGCCTTTAGTCCCAGAACCCTAGTTTATATTTCGTCTCATCTGACATTAATTCAGTTACTTTTCTTAATGTTCTTCCTACTCCTCATATCTGATATAAGGGAACATGGCCCCCTATACCTTCTATATTATTTCTATCATGAAAATATTGCAGCTGTATCAATGGAAGGCATATTCTTTGAATGTAGACATTATTGAAACGTCAAGTGCAATGCTGCTTAAATTACTATTTCATAAGGGAAAGAAAAAGGAAAGACCATTAATCACTGATTTGTTATTGAAACAGTAAAATTGATCCTCACTTTGCCTGAAGATTTTGGATGCATTAAAAAATTCAAGATCCTCTTCACCAGTTCACTATTTACACCTGATCTCTCCAAATCAAGAACTTCACATATGCTCTTTAACATGGCATTTCTAAACCTGCAAAGAGAAAATGGGAAAAACCAAGGAGTTTATAAACATTCCCCACAATATAAAGACAACAGCCAGAAATGGCATACTTTATCTGAACCTTAATCTAGGCTAGTATACAACCAGATGTGATTATTACAAAATTGAAAACACCACTTACCAATTATGTTTTAAAGGCAGTATAAACTGACTAGAAAATTATGTAAAAAGGGGCTGGGGATTTAGCTCAGTGGTTAGAGTGCTTGCTAAGCAAGGGCAAGGCCCTGAGTTCAATTCCGCGCACCAAAAAAAAAAAAAAAAAAAAAAGTAAAAATTTTCAATACTACAACATGCATAAAACCTGGTAATTCTTCTGACTAGTGATAAAATATTACACTTTCTCCTCAGCATTCAGACTATGAGGTTTCTGAAGAACTAAGTAATCATTTTATTATTTCAGTTCTTAAACTATGGGCATTTAATAAAAGTTCTAAGAGTTATGACCTTTTTGTATTATGGTGAAAGATACTGTTTCTATCAAATTGATAACTGAAACAGCTTAAATGGTTTAAAAAGGAACAGAGGGCTAATGGGATAAGAAGAGGAAAGATTTTCATACATTCCCTTTGACCTTTTCAATTTTGGACTTTGTTAGTAATTAATCTGCACGTCACTCTTCTAGGAAACAAAAATTTCTTTAAATTTACAGGGGTTAGGGATTTGGTGCAAGTGGTAGAGCACTTGCCTAGCAAGTGCAAGGCCCTGAGTTTGATCCCCAGCACCTACCCCCCAAAAAAGTTTTTAATAATCCTGATAATCAACATTAGTTGGATAGCAATGAATATTTCAAGTTAATACCATGAAGAAGTCAATCTTGACATCTAATGTTAAAAATATCAATAATTTACTGAAAAGGCAAAGGTAATTTTTGTAATAAAAACAAATGTAATATTTATATATAACTTACTTTTTCAACATTTCTTCCTTTTTTTTATATTGGATACTCCCCTTTTCAAATGGAAAGCCACTGAACTGACCCACGTTCTTCTTTAACGAGGACACCTGAAATATTTCTCTTATTAATGCTACTGATCTAGTAATGTACAAATGAAAATTCAAAGCCAACAGCTTTATTTCTACATTGCCAAGTCACAATATCGATTTATTCAATGTTTACTGTTCAAAATTGAAAAAATGTTACTAATATATTAACATTATAAAAATCCTACAAGCTTAATTCTATAAAAATAAATTTGGGCCTGGAGATTTAGCTCAGTGGTTAGAGTGCTTGCCTTGCTAGCACAAGGCCCTGAGTTCGATCTCTGGCAAATAAATAAATAAATAAATAAATAAATAAAAAAAATAAGTTTGAAGTTTAGTGAATTCCCATCTGGGAATTTTTACCACAATTTATCTGACAGTACCAGGAAATATGGAAAGTTACTAATAAAGAGTTACTAGTAATATTTCTTATTTTCCTCTCAGGAAGTCAAAAGCCTAGTTAATACCATTAACTAGTTGAGGCTTGTGGAATTTGGATAGTGAGGACTGAATGAGATTAATACACATGAAAATAAATTACACTATGCTTCAGACATTCTAACATCAAACTTAACTGTCCCCACATACAATGTAAAGCAGTTTCTTTATATAAAATTCTAAGTTATACATATAGTATAATAAAAAAAAAATCCTTTGACAAAGAATTCCCCCCTCACTTTTATCAGGTATTTGTTCAAAATAATATACAATTACATTGCACCGTTTATTCTGAATGTCCAGAATATCACCAAAATAAATTTCTCCTAATATATGTAAAGATAAAAAGCATCAGATTTAGATTCCAGAATCTCAAATTTCAGTTTGAAATAAAAAACATAGCATTAGAAAGCCCTCAGCATTATAGTCCTAACTGCTAATATAACCTATATGATCTGTGCTAAGTCTTAAAACGTCCTGTTCGTACAGTACAGAAATTGAACTCATCAATCTTTTTTGTGTTTTGTGGTAAAAGAGATGGAGCCCTAGGGCTTCCACAGGCTGGGTAAGCATTCTACCAATGAGCTATACCATCCTGAGCCCTCTCATTGAGCCAGGGTTTCAGTTCCCCTGGCCATCCTTTTCCTATTATCCTGCTTCAGCCTCCTGTGTAGCTGGGATTACAGGGTTGTGCTACTGTGTCTGGTTCACTGAAGTCTTACAGAACTAAAATTATGGCTCTACTGTGAAGTGCTTTAATACATAAACACGTAAATAAACTAAAAGCATAAGAAAAGGTCTTACTGTGCCAGGTCTGTTGTAAAGCAGTTTGTGCAAATTTCTTAGTTCATCTGTTTTTTTCTTACTCAGAAAGAAATGTATCCTTTCAATTTCACAAAGTTTCTGCCCCTTTCCTAGAAGAAATATCACAATTAATATCTGTTGCTTATTATAACCTACAAATTTTATGAGATTATAGAGCATAATTTAAAAAGAATAAAACAAAAACTTTATAGTATAATTTATATAACTCGGCTTTAATGGGGAAAATTAAATAAAATTACTATACCAAAAGTTTATCACCACTTCCTAAGAACTAACTACCCTGTTAATACTAAGCATTGCTAAGCACCATTTTTCCATATTTGGGCATTTTCACCATAAAATGAAACAAATATAGAACACACTTTACCTTGAGCAATCGTAAACGGTTCTCTTTGTAAGGAAGACACTTGCATTGTCAACCTCTCTACTTTCTTCTTTTCCCTCTTGCCTTCCACGATGAGACTCTTTTCTAGAAATTAATTTAATATTTCTTAAACAAAAATCTAAAGAATTGGGCAAATATGAAGGAAAGAAAACCCCCAAACTCAAGACCTCATTCTACTGAGTATGGCTGTCCAAACCACATGGAAGTTTTTAGAGTAACATTTTACTTACCTGGCAAACTCACAGGGACCCACTTGAAAACAAACTTTTGTTCAACTACAATTATTGCTTTAAAATCCAGGTATTTTATTTGTGAAAAATCACCCATCTTCTAAATGTTTTATTTTGTAATTACAAGGCTCAGTGTGATAATTCAACACATGTATATAATGTTAACGACTGAGTGAAGATAATTACTTTTCCCATCTCCTCATCTTTTTGTTTTGGCAGCTTTTGAACGCCTTTCCTCTAGTTCTTCATCAAACATATACATTCCTCCCTGAGCTGGGGACTGAATTCAGGGCCTTGTGCATGCTTCACTGAGTTAAATTCCCAGATCCTTACACATACATTGTTGGGCTGGGTGTGGTAGCACACGCCTGTAATCCCAGCACTGAGGAGGCTGAGGCAGGAGGACTGCTGGGAGTTCAAGGCCAGCCTGAACTGCACAGTGAAACTCCGTTTCAAAAACCCACAGGACAAAACAAAACACTGTTGTAAACTGCAGTCTTCTTCCTACTGTGCTAGAGAATACTAGAGCTAGTCATATCCAACAGTATTTTAGTACCTTCTATGTATGAATTACCAGCTAAAAAATTCTACAAATTCATAGTGATGAAAATAAATCACTCTGAAAAAGTTAAAATTCTCTTTAGCTCAAACTGCCTAAAACAAAAAATAAAATGACTCAGGAAATGAGTGTATGCTTTACAAAGTTTAAGACATTAATTCATCTGAAATCATTTACCCCTGGGCACAGTGGCACGCACCTGTAATCCCAGCTCTCAGGAGGCATGTGGATCATAAGGTTTGAGGCCAGGCTGGTTTACATAGTGAGTTCAAGGCCAGCCTGAATTACATAGTAAACCTAGTGACTGAAATGAAGTCAAACAAATTGTTGGTAGTACTTTCATTCATTTGATTAAATGCCTATCTTATAGAAAGCTGTACTTGATAGTAAGAAGGAATAAACAGAATACTAAAACATTGATTCTCTAACAGGAAAATGAGACACAGCTACTATAATGTAGATTATGACAAAACACCTTAAAATACAAATAAAAGTTTTGTGTACCAAGGAAGGATTTTTAGAAAAAAGGAAACAGAACATTGGCACTGACTCTGAAAGACAGGTAAGGGGTTAGGGATTTAGCTCAGTGGCAGAGCACTGACCTACTACAAGGCCTGAGATTGATAGCCAGCACCCTGCCCCCCAAAAGAAAGACAGGTAAGATTTAGGGATGTAAGGATTTGCACAGAAAGAATGAATCAGGAGAATCAGGAGAAAGGGATACTAGCAGGTATATTTTGACACTGGTGTATACAATGAAGAATGAGCCCTATAGAGCAACTCATATAATCATTCAACATCCTTCCCTTAGTGATTTAAAGGCAGACAATTTGCTCTTTTTGGGGGGGGGGAGTGCTGGGGATAGAACTCAGTGACTTGCACTTTGCTAGGCAAGAGCTCTACTACTTGAGCTAAATCCCCAACTTTTTCCCTTTTAGTGATTTAAACTATTCACTTGCTTTTGAATACCATCCATAAACAAATGCCAGAGCACTTCTCTGAAATTCAGATTAACTAATACAGATCTTACAGCCACTTAGATAGCTCGGCTTCACATTCTACAGGTACACACACTCCACATACCCAAAACAGAGAAGTTATAATCATCTCCAAACTTCATCACCACTGTAAATTTTTTTCAGAAAACACTAATACTGGCCAGGCATGGTGGTGCATGCCTGTAATCCCAGCACACTTGGGAGGCTGAGGCCAGCCTGAACTGCACAGTGAGGCCCTGTCTCAAAAGAAGAAGAAAACACTAATATTGTCCACTCCAGTGCCAAAGACAAAAAGCTAGGTAGGAGTCATCTCTCCACCAGTCCTTTCTCTCCTCTTCCTCCCAAATCATTGCCAATTTGGGCTAATCTGACCCCTTACTTGTTGCAGAGATTAATAATTTTCCCGCTTTGCTTCCAAAATGCCTCTTTACTAAATTTTCAGAGCTATGATAGAATAAAAACTTTCACAGTGTCAGCTGTCCCACAACTAGCAAATTTCAAAAAATTAAAAGAGAATTTAAAAAAACCTGAAAACAAGTATAATGAATCAGACAACCACGAAACTTAGGTATACTTTTTATAAATTCATGTTTTTAAAAACACCACTAGGGCTGGAGATGTAGTGTTAGTGTCTGCAGAGCATGCCCAAGGCCCTAGTTTTGATCCCCAGCACTGGGATGTGTGTGGAAGTATTAAACTACAATTCACAACTTATTTGTCTAGAACAAAATCTGGGATTCTCTGAGCTACTGACAGTCCTCCAAGAATCACTGTTTTTGTCCTTTATAGTATTTACATAAATCATGCAATTTTTTTTCCTGACCAAGAAAATGCACAATCTTTGTGATACTTCGACCAACCCCCCTCCAAGCCCCCTGAAAGACTAAAAACTAAACAAAAAATTGGGAGGAAAAAATGCTGAAAATGTCTTGGCTAGGAGTGAAACATCACACCAAATTTTTGGTTACTGTATTAGAAATAAATATTCATATTAAGCAATAATAGGCATTAAAGTTTTTAATTAAAAACAAAGCTGCACTTAAACATGGAAATAGTCCTTTATTAGACAGGCCACTTCAAGCAAAAGGTCTATCTCGTAATCAGTCTTAACCCAGACAGTAGTTACAAAGCTGATTTGTGTACTGATTTAAACTGACAGTATAAACCTGGGTTTTGAAAGAGAACATCAACCTCTTCCCAATTCTGCT
The DNA here is from genome assembly GCA_004026905.1 of Hystrix cristata. Classification (NCBI taxonomy): domain Eukaryota; kingdom Metazoa; phylum Chordata; class Mammalia; order Rodentia; family Hystricidae; genus Hystrix; species Hystrix cristata. The sequence goes on along the minus strand of PVJO010007186.1, from coordinate 40,004 downwards.
GCGTTGTAGTCATATACAAAATACATCTAGACTGGGCTGATAGTTGTGATATGGATTTATAAATCGTTGAAACATCTCCGGAGGCTAGCATGCTTCGAAAAGACACTTGGGCACGCCTCTGAATAGTAACCCAGGACCACTGCACAAAGCACTGAGTTTCTTGTTTTATGCCTCCAGCCCATCTGTAAGTTAATACCACCTTCTTGCAAGCCAGACTCGGTTGAAAACCGAGACAGCTGTGGGTTCGTAACTTTCTTTCACAGTTCACCTCTTTCATTTTTAACTTTCTCTGATGGCAACAGCTTTCTCCGGAGTTCCCTCGTCAAGGAAATTCCTTTGAGAAATGACCTCTTCTGAAAGCTAAGCAAACATAAAAGTAAAACCTTACAATAACTTCAAAAGGCAAAAAATTGCGTAATGAAATTAGCTAAATCAAAACATTCACGTAGCAACTTTAAAACTGCACACACAACACTTTAAAAAAAAAAAACAGATCTGAGAGTTACAAACTTCCTGTCAAATGATGAAATGCTACGAACGCGTATAGAGAGGCGGGAAGTCAGCTGCATTCCCAAACCGTAACAAAAAGAAATATTATTAAATATCAGAATTCACAAAGCCGATTTTCTGCCATTATTCAACATAAAAACAGATTTCGCACACATTCTCGCTAAAAATCACTCCAATTTAATGCCTGTAGGGGCTAAAAAGAAAGCTGCTTTCTTCACAAACAACAACTTCGGTCTGAAAAAAATCCGTCACTTAGGGATGCAACTTCCTTCCCACCTTTTTCTTCCTCCTCGTCCTCCTCTTCGTCGTCGTCGTCCTCCTCACTCTCCTCTCGGGGGTCGGGCATTTCGGGCTGTTTCTCGGACGCGGTCTGGGGGGGGTTTCCCTCTCCCTCGGCAGCGGGGGCCGAGGAGGACATGCTGGGAACCTGCGGGCAGGACACGGCAGCCGTCACCCTTCGTCCCCGCCGGGGGGGGCGGGGAGCCCCCCAAAGTTGTCTCCTCCCGCGGCCGGACGGTGCCCGGGGACGGCTCCCGCCCGCCGTCCAGCGACGGCCAAATCGGGAAACCGCACCGCCCCTCCCGCCCGCCGCCCGGCCTTGAGCCGCCTCTGGCCCGACCGGAGCTTCGGGCCGCTCGCGTCCCCTCCCCCGCGTCAGGCCACCGTCCAAATGGCCGCGTCCCTCCCCGCCGGCCGCAGTGGGGGGAGCCGGGCCTTGCAGTGCCGGCGGACACAGGCCTCACCGCGGGTGCGGGGCGCCGCGGGCTTGGCGCGCGAGAACTCGAGGAGGCTCCGGGAGGCGGCAGAGGCCGGCGCCGGGAAGAAGGCGCGCGGGCCGCTGTCTGGCGTGACGCTCGCGCCGCGCGCTCGGCTCCACGGAATCAACAAGATTTTCAAAATGGCGGTTCGGGAAGGAGAGCGGGAATGCGGCGGCCAATCAGGGCCGCGAGCTGGGAGTTGGCGGGCGCGGGGCGGGGGGCGGGGCCGGGGCGCGGCCGCGGGGGGTCTCCCGACCGCGGGCGGAGGGGCGCGAGCGGGGATTCGCGAGCCGGCGCCGGCGGCTCTGGGGTCCGAAGAGAGGTGTGCGCTGAAGGGCGGCTGGGCGGGGAGTGCGGCGCGGCGGGGCGCTAGGCGGCCTGCGTGTTTATTGTCTCCGCGGGTCGTTCCCGGAAAAGACGCCGCGCGGTCCGGGGCCGGGAGGGGGCGGCGGCGGGTTGAGGAAGTTCAGAAATCCCCCGAAGTCACCGTCGGCCGCGTTTCCCGGAGGCGGGTATTTAATAAATGAGCGGCTGCGCTCGTGCCCCAGAGATCGCGTGCCGAACGCCTCCCGGGTCTGCGCGTCTCCGAGGACCCGCGCCCGTGCGGTGCGCTGTGGGGAGGAAGACGTGCTGCGGGGAAGGTTCGCATCGCCGCGCGAGCCACGCCAGATCTGCGTACTGTAAATGCTAGGGAAATCAGTCTCTCCTTGTCTCTGTCTGTCTGTCTGTCTCTGCCTCCCCCTGTTCTAGGGCACATCGCAGGTACCTTTTGAAGTGTGCATTTCAAAAACTCCACGCACTTTTTCCCTCGCTCAAATGTTCCCTTATTTTTTCCCAACTCCTTAATCACTAGCTGCCCAAAGGATCCTTTTATTCCATGGACTGGAGGTAGAACCGGTTACATTTGCCTAAGTGAACTCCAGGTTGCAGGACAAAAATTAGATGTTTTCTTTGGATCTTTTTTCTTTTTGCCCCTCTGTCCAAGACGAATAGGTCCTGTCATGGATGCTCTCAAATTTTATAATGTCTTATTCTCTGCTGATCCTACTGAAACTTTAGGCAGTCTCTTTGCTCTTTTCTTGGGTTACGATATACCCTGTTACTAGTCTGCTCCTTACACATCGCTACCCACCCCAACTAGTCACATAGCAGCCAAGTTGATGTTCAGGGAAAAAAAAAAAAAAAACCAAACTGGGTACTGTCTTAACTCGATTGGCTTCTATCATACTTGGGATAAAAGCCAAAATCCTTATCAGAATGTATAAATTGCTACCAAATCTAGATGCTGACGGCCTGTCTGATACCTCTGAGAAAGCTGTTTCAGCCACACAAATCTTTCCTGTTGCTCCATAAGGACAAGTTGGTTCATACTTTTGGGCTTTGCACTTTTTTTTCCCTGCCAATGCTGCCTTTCACTCTGAATCTTCGAATAACTTGCACATTTACATCATTTAGCTCTCTGCTCAAATGCCTCTCCTCCTCCAAGACTATCACTATTTGCACACTATTCTTTTTCGTTAGTTCATTCATTCAAAAATATTAATTGACTCTTCTGCCTGTCACTAGGAGCTAGAGCAGGACCACATGCCTGCCGTCTTGAAGCTCACATTCTAGATGGCACAATGAACACAAGTGAATATATTGTGTGGCAAGTAGTTGTAAAAGGGGTAAAGGATATAGGAAATACTGGTAGTGTGAATGGGATTTTATTTTACATATTTGATGGTTAAGATCTTTAAGACAATGACATTTGAAAAGAGAACTTGAGAAAGTAAGAGGAGTGGAAAGAGACTAGATATAATCTAAAGAATTCTCTAAAGTATCAGATGTGGTGATGAGAGCAAGAAGACCATGACTTTGGGTAACAACTGTTAAGAATAGAGTACTATTTATTTAGATGAGGAAGGTTAGGGGCAGGCAGGGCTTTTCTTCCTTTCTGGGTGGGATGTGGAGATGGGAATCAATTGTTTTAGTCATGTTAGGTTTGATATCCTTGTGTGTATCAAAATGGAAATTCAGAATAGGCAGTTGGATATGACAGTCTAGCATTTAGGCAATGAAGCTGTAGCTCAGGATATAAATTTAGCAGTTGTCAACATGTAGATGGTATTTAAAGCCCTGTCATCGAATGAGATCACTAACAATGAATGTAGGTACCAGTGAGGAAAGTTCAAGATTGTACTCCTGATTGCTCCAGTGTTTATAGGTTGGAGAGGAAGACAGCCCCCAAAGAAGATGAGAAGAAGCAACTGTAGCCAGTGAAGTGAGGAAAGAATCAGATGAAAACTGTATCCAGAAGCCAAGTGAGGAAGGTGTATTCCAAGGAAAGAATGATCAGATGCTGCTAACAGGTCAGGTGAGATGTGAGAATTGATCACAGATCAAACAATGTTAACAGTGTTGCATTATCAGCAACACTGTCAAGAGCTGTTTCTCTGGGCAGATGGGAAGGGGGTGAATATGAAAGTGCCAGGAGTGGGGATGTAGAGAAATAGGTAGGCAGGAAATAGATGCAGATACTCTTTTCCAAAAATTTTGCTGTATAAAGGAGCAAAGAGATGGAGCAGTAACTCAAAGAGTATGTTTTCTTAAAAAAGGAGATTTAAAAAAAAAAAAAAGGAGATGTTATTGCCTGTTTATATGTTGATGAGAATTAGTAAAGAGGGAGAAATTGATGATGCAAGGGAGAGAGGAGCAGCTGAAGCTAGTCTATAGTAGTTAAACCAGGTTGGTTTTCTGTAAACTGATGCTAAAACAGAATTTGGGGGGCCAAATATTTATTAGTGGGTCAAGAACTGTGAAAGGAGGGAAGGGAGGCAATATTGGGCAGAGGAAGAGGTCAAACTTCAGCCAACCCTGTGGGGACCTCGGGGGTGAATACCACTTTTCAGAGTATCCTGATGACTGGCCCTGGAGTTGCTCATTCTGCCTGTGGGCTGCCCCCAGAAGGCAAGTGAAATGACACATAGTTTTGGGACATCTTGCCGGAGCTAACATTTGGAGTCTGCTAACCACAGGTCTGCAGCTGGGTTGCAGATCCTTCCTTGAGGAGGGATTTTGGTGGCACGTGTCTGTGTCTGCCGCAGGAGATGAGAGGAGAAGGTATTTAGTGCACAAATGGAAGTTGGCCTTAGGTAGGACAATGGACAGCTTCTACATAACCTTAAATTGTTTTCTGCTTTTAGAGCAAAACACCTAAGGCCAGGTAATTGATAAAGAATAGAGTGTATTTAGTTCATGGTTGTAGAGGCTGAGAAGCCCCCAAACAGGATACCAGTATCTAGGGAAGGCCTTATGCTGTGTCATAACATGGTGGAGGGCATCACATGGAGTGACAGAGGAAGTGTGCTAGGTCAGGTCTCTTCTTTTCATAAAGCCACTACCGTCATGCCAACATAGATACCCTAACTTCATAACTTCATCTAATTACCTCCCAAAGGCCCCTGCTCCCAATGCCATCAACATATTAATTAATGAGGGGATTAAGTTTACCACACATGAAATTTGGGGGACACATTCAAAACAACATTAATGGAAAGACAGAAGATGCATGTACAGACTCAGGGTGGAGATTTCAGAAGTTCTTATTAATCAGAGTTTCTCAGTGAAATCGAGGACCAAACCATTGATGGTGAATGAATGTGGGAGAAGACTGCTGGAAGTTTTAGGATGAAGGAAATGTAGGCTAGTCATGTAGAAGAATGGGAAGTGAATGGGTTAGACAAGATAGTAGGATGGCCAAGCTCCTGCAAGGACCTGTTGAGATAAGTGGCCAGGAAGAGGTGACAACAGTCAGCATTATTGTATTCAGAGACGGGAAAAAAGGGAAAAGAAAACTGTGTTGGAATTTTGCAGTGCAAGTAGGAAGAAAGGAGAAAAGGGTAGTGGTTTGAGGATGTGCACAGGACAGTACAGTGATGGATGATAAATTCTGCTAAATAAAGAGGGAAGTAAGGACAAGAGAAATGAGAAAAGAACAGCATTAGTAAGATCTTTTTTTCTCTTTGTTACATTTGTTACTACCTGAAATTTTTGTTTATTGTCTGTCTTCCCACTAAAATACAAGCTCCTAGGGCTGCACACTTCCTTCGTTACTATTCTTGGGACCAAAGGCAATTCCTAACCCATAATAGGTGGTCAATAAGTATTTACCTATTGAATAAATGCAAGCCAAAATAAATTCTTATTATAAAGACCCAGAATTTTTTTTGTTGTTCAAGTGATGAAAAGGTGTCTTAGGACAGAACAGGCTGTTTCCATGTCCTAATAAAGCTCTCTAGTCAGTTCAGACAACTTTCCAGGGCTTCCATTCATGCTCCTTCCTCATTACTTTAGGCTTTTTTGATTCTGAGGATCTATCAACTCGCACACAAGTCCTTCACATTCTCATTGGTAGGAGAAGAGCACAGGAAGAGAACTCATCCTCACTACTCTTCTCTAAGTCTGTTTGGTAGTCAGTGGCAGATCTGTCATAGAATTCCACCCAACAGCAAAGGACCTAGTTGATATGAATGGTGGATAAGTATTGCTGTCTCTGCCATGGAATGGGCCAGTAATTGCAATATGGCACAATTGAGAGAAATAGAAGATGTGCCTGAAAATAACTATTTGCTCTCTTTTGGCATTATTAAAAGCTTGGTTCTTAAAACTTATATTGTCTTTGAGGAGTTTAAATATAAATATAAATACTCATTGCATGCTTGTATCAGTCTTTCTCAGACATTTATCTAGATCTTGCATTCACATAGGTGTCTTTCTCAGACTGCAAGTGTCATGGCCAGACACCATGTTCATGCTTTTGTTATTGACTCCCAGTGCTTGACACGGTGCCTGACACATAGCTGATACTTGCAAAATATTTGTTTAATTGAAATGCACTCCAATTGGGTTCTTAGACAGTGAGTGGCATAAATCTTGTCTGGATATTGTTTAAAGATCGTTGGTGATATTGACTTAGTAAGTTAACATGGTTTGAATAAGCTGATGATCAGATTCTTTTCTAAACCCAGTCATAAATATAAAGATAGTGACACATTTGGTTCTAAAAACAAGACATCATACTCTATTTTGGTAGAAAGAGTTAGCCAAAGTACACAGTTTAGTGATTCGAGATTAGGTTTGAGAGTATCTAAATTCAACAATATCTGGTTGGTTGATAATAAACGGGATGTCCTAGCTTGACAATGGCCAGGGAAAACTACATAAGGTAAGCAGTAACGGAAAGTGAAGAAATGGTAGTGGGAAAAAAAAAAAATGGTAGTGAGACTTGGAAGACAAAGGATGAGTGGTTACTGGACTTTTGCCCCTGGTAACTAGTTTTGCTCTTAAGTTTTAAAAGTATCATTTGTAATGCATTTCATTAATATACCTTATGAACTGTTCCAAGGAATGCAACCAAGGAGATAGAGAAGCATGGAGTTTTAATATTTTTGTTTGCTGTAAAATAAGATCATCTCTGTAGGAGTTCTTCTACTTGTGCACTGGCATTCCGTGCTAAGGTTACATTTACTGCTATCACCGTTGACAAAATCATAACATCAGAGTAAGAGAAATGTTTTCCACTACAATTTGGCAAGCTAGCCTCAACAATCACAGGACTGTCAAGATGAGGTGTTATCTTAGCAAGGAGAGTTATATCTAACTCTAAGATAGTCCTATAAATCTTATTTTGAGTCTCAACTTTTATAAATAAAATATTTCTCAATATAATTTATTCTTTAAGGGAACTAGAGAAGGTTTGAGCGAGTAGCTGTCCTGGCAGGTTGAGTTTAAAAAATTGAATTTACAGTAAACATTATTTTAAATGAGGAAAGGAAAAGAAAATTTTAAAGATGATGCTAACTCTTAATATTTTTTTGAGTGCATTTGTCCCATCTCTTGTCTATTCATATCTGTGTTAGTCAGCTTTCTGTCCCTGTAACAAATACCTGAGATAATAAACTTATAAAGTAAAAAGGTTTATTTTGGCTTACCATTTTGTAGTTTTCAATCCATGATCAATTGGTCCTCTTGCTTTTGGGTTCCTGGTGGGGCAGCACATCTTGGCAGAAGCATGTAGCAAAGGAACACCACTTACTTCATGGCCTAGAAGAGAAAGAGAGAGGAAGAGACCAGGGTCCCATAGTCCCCTTCAAAGGCATAACCCCATTGACCTAAAGACCTCCCACTAGGTTCTAGATTTTCAAGTTTCTACCACCTACTCATTGCACCAAGTTGTGGGCCAAGCCTCTTAACACACTGGCCTTTGGGAGACATTCACAATACGGTATAGTGCAGTGGTGCTGAAGTATGTGGGTCATCTGATAATATTTGGAGACATTTTTGGTTTTCAAAACTGGGGCGTGGGATCCTGTTAGTATCTGTTTAGCCAAGGCTGCCGCTAAACATTCTGCAAGGCACAGGACAGCCCCATTCAACAAGGAATTGTCTGGTATAAGATATCAATAGTACTGAGAGTAAGCAGCTCTGACCTAATGCAACGTACTTTCTTTTCTTACTACTCTACTAAAACTGGTTTCAGAAAGATGAACAATTTTTAAATAGTCAAAAGTTAAAAGGACTCTTTTAAATTCTCCTGTAATATTACTTAGTTTCTGTGTAACATTTGACAGTTTACCATCCCTTTTTAAAAAAAGCTTTATTTTCCTCTTGACTTCTATAATGTAGCTTTCTCTTGATTCTCTTCCTTGACTAGCTATCTTGTGTCTAGTAGCCATTCGAATGTTGTTCATCAGCAATCCACCATAGACTCTTAGTTCTCTTTTTAGTCCTGATTTCAATGGGTGATCTTATTCATATCTGTGGTATCTGTGAACTGTAGATTAATAGAGTCCCTGTCAATATATTTAGCAATTGACTTGCTCTTTGAGTATCATACGGGTATCGACTACCTATTAGATACCTTCATTTAATTTCTCATCAACATTTGCAATTCAGTATTTAAAAAAATTCTCTAACAAATCTCTCCTCTTTTTACTGATTCATTTAATCTTGTTTTTGTCCATGTTATTGTTCACATTTGACTATTTGAAATCATCTTTGGTCTTTCTTTTCAACCCCTCACATCAAGTGTGCTGGATTCTAAACCTCTAAATATCTCTCATACTCACCTGTTTTTCTTTCAGGCCATATCAGCTCTTAGCTGTTATAGTAATCTAACTGGCTCTCTCCCCAAAGCCTCATTGTTTCCTTGATCAAAAAACTAGTCCACCAAAGAAGGAATAATCTTGCAAATCCTGCAACTAGCTAGTGTATCTGGCATACTGAGTAACACATTAAGACTCAAAACAGTGTCTTCACAGTGAAATATCCCTCATATCTCTGAGGTTGAGAATCCTCCTTTCCCCCCTGCATTGTATGTTCTCTTAGTACTTTGTTCATATCTTTACTATGGTACACATGAAATTGTATCATAGTTATTTAATTATATTTCTGCATTTATAGCAATCATGTACTGAGTCATCTGCCTTAGGCACCTTTTCTGAAGAGATGCTCTTTCCCTCAATCTCCTGAAATATCATTCTGTTGTAGTCAGCTTGGCATTGCTGTAACAGATATTATTAATTAGAAGGAAAAGAGATTTATTTCGGCTTACAGTTTTGGAGGTTTCTGTCTGGGGGCGGTTGGCCTGTTGTTTTTAGGCCTATAGTAGGGCAGCATGTCATGGTGGGAGCACGTAGCAGAGGAGGCTGCTAACCTCATAGGGGCAGAGAGAGGAAGGGCCTGGGTGTGCAATATCCCCTTTGAGAGTGTGTCCCTAATGACCTAACTTCTTTCTGCTAGGCTTTCCTGAAGGTTCTACTCCCTCGCCTCAATAGATCCACAGTTTAGTGATCAAGCAGTTAGTACATGGGCTTTTGGGGGACACTTACTCAAAGCATAGGACCTTCATTCCTCATTCTGCATCCAATAGCCTTGATCAACCCTGGGCGTGGTGGTGCATGCTTGTAATCCCAGCCTCAGGAGGCTGAGGCAGGAGGATTGCTGCAAGTTGGAGGCCAGCCTGGGCTATACAGTGAGTTCAAGGCCTGCCTGAACTGCATCAGTGAGAGTCTGTTTTAAAAAACAAAACAAAACACACATACACACACACACACACACACACACACACAAATAAACCCAACAACCAAACAAACCAATAGCCTTGATCTGTACAGGTAGATGAAGAAGTTTTGTAGGCATGTTTTTTAATCATGTCTGACCTCAATAAATCCAGTTTGTCCTTTCCTTGAGAATTTAAAATTAAGGAGAGAAATTTAAGGAGAGAAATTAAGGAGAGAAATTCCACTTGGTAATTAGATCTGCAACATACAAAGTTAGAAACTGTAGGGACTTGTTTTCTGCCATTTTAGCTGGAGAAATCTGTGATAGTTAATCTTGATAGTTAATTAACTTGATTGAATTAAGAGATGTATAGAGAGGTGATTGGATTATGAGGGTGTTAACCTTATCAATAGATTAACCTCCTGATGGATGAGCTCACAGCAAATACCCTGTGAGAAGGTGGGGCCTAGTTGGAGGAAACAGGTCACTTTGAAGAATAACTTTTCTTGAGTTCTTTCTCTTTCTCTCTGCTTCTTGGCTTCCAGGAGGTGAGCAGCTTTCCTCCGCCATGCCCTTCTGCCATGATGTTTCTGTCTGGACTGAAATCTCTGAGACAACAAGCCACAATAAATCTTTCTTTCTTTAAGTTAATCATACCAAGTATTTTGTCTTAGCAATATAAAAAAATGAAGTCTACAGGGACAGAGAAAAAATGAAGATGACAGAGAATCAAGATAAGGCAATGCGATAGTTAATTTTATGTGTGGACTTGACTGGGTCATAGGATATCTACATATCTGGTTGAACTTCATTTCTGGGACAGTTTGTGAGGGTGTTTCCAGAAGAGATTAATATGTCAGTTGGGGGACTGGCTAAAGCAGATAGCCCTCCCTAATGTCGATGGGCACCATCCAATCCTTTGAGGACCAGAACAGTATCAAGAAGCAGAGGAAGGCTAAATTCACTTTCTGTATGACTGAGCTGAGATTACGATCTTCTCCAGCCTGCTTTGTTCCCAGTACTCAGGCCTTCACACTCAAAATCTGTACTGTCATCTCTGTGGCTCTAAAGTCTTGGAATTACACTTGGCTTTCCTGGGTCTTCAACTTGCAGATAGCAGATTGTGGGACTTCCCAGGCTCCATAATCACATGAACTAATACTGTGTAGTAAATCTCTCTCTTCATATATATGTGTAGCAAATCTCTTCTCATATATATATATATATATATGTTCAAATGTTCTACAACCCTAGATCAAAAATGTCATTAAGTCTATGTTGGTTGTGTCTGTACTGAACATGTACAGACTTTTCCTATCATTATTCACTACATAATACAGTATAACAGCTATTTATATAGCATTTATTTTGTATCAGATATTATAAATCATCTAGAGATGATTTAAAGTGTATGGGGTTTTTTGTGGGTTATTTACAAATACTACACCAAATTACACGAAGAGCTTCAGCATCCTCAGATTTTGGTATCTGGCGGTCATGGGAGCAATGACCCCATAGGCGCTGAGGAACCACTGTGTATGTCAGCACAGATCCCATGTCTCTGATTTCCCTTTATCCTTCTGCTCAGCTGCAAATCAGCATTCTTTTTATTTTGAGCTATGTGAGATAGTCACTCACTGTATGCATAAAATATTTAGTTTTAAAAAGCCATTTTCTCTCCATCTCTAATTTCTGTTTACCTCTGTTGTGCCTCGGTTGTTCCCCACCACTGATCCTCCCATCCCTCCCTGTCAGGAAGGCTGTGTGTCTGGGGACTTGTCTGGGGCTGGACATAGATTCCAGAAAGGCATGAGCAGCTCACTGATTTAAGTGTCCCTGTGGAGCTCTTTTCCTGGACTCATCCTCTTTACTCTTATCCTGCCTTTATTCTTATTCTACCATCCTTTTTTGTTCTCTGCCTACGGCCAGTAGTGTTTCTCAAATAAAAATCTGTTTTTACATTACTTTGCCAAGAACATCTCAAGGCCTCCTTGTCTGTGGAATAAAGCGCAATTTTTAAAACATGACCCAGAAAACACTACATGATCAGGCCTCTACTTACCTCTTTAGCCTATATCTTCATTCTTTCCAATCATCTCCACCATTGTTTTTTTTTTTTTTTGAGACAGGGACTCACTGCATAGTTCAGACTGGCCTTGAACTCACTGTGTAGCCCAGGCTGGCCTTGAACTCGCAGCCATCTTCCTGCCTCAGCCTCCCGAGTGCTGGGATTACAGATGTACACTATCATGCCCGACTCACCTCTAATAGGTGTTCCTCCAGCAGTAATGAACTTCTTTAAATTCTCTGAACTGCTAGGTTCTTTTTTACTTTTGGCTTCCTCTTCATGTTTCTCCTGCTGAAAACTTTCTCCTTCTACTGTCCTGCTGGAGGCCAAATTACACTTGCACTGGAGTGTCATGCACACTGCCCTCTATGTGTGCATGCTCCATCAGAGCATTGACTCTGAAACAGCCTGTTACTTGTCTGTTCCCCTCTTCAGCTTCCTGAGGACAGGGATGTTGTCTTTCTAGTTAGCTCTTCTATCCTCATCCCCAAGTTGCCTTTGCCCTTTTTTGGTGAATATTGATCTTCCAGTATCTACACTGTGCCTGCTAGAGAAATCTGACTGTTTAGTACATGCCCATGTTTTTAAACCCTCAAATTAGAAAGCTATTTGATACATTTAGAAAAGATAAAGGATTTACTACATGGAATCTTCTTAATAGGTCTTTGCATTTTTCAGGGCTCTGCTAGAATCTGGGCAAGAAGTTAATTCCTATCAGCCTGTGCTGTGACTGTGAGCGTTGTACTGCCTTTGCCTATTCCGTAACATATTAACAGGCGAGCGAGTGCTTAAGTAGAGTGTCGTTCCCGTAGGGACATTGTCACTCCAGCTCCTGCGTGTTAGTGGCAGGTGTTTCCCCATCCCTCGCGGTTGTTTCTTAGCTTCTATATTATTCACTAAGCTCTGCCCTGTACAGATCATCCTCCACAGATCTCTTTGAGCACCTCCGCCCGCCCTGGCCTGGGGCTCAAGCCTCCAACTGGGTCTCTCCGAGGGGAGAGGAGCTTCCAAACCCAGGTGTAGCTCCTCCCCGACTCGGCCCTGTGGGTGGCAGGTATCAAAGCTGCTGGCTTACGAGCCTTGAACATATTCTTCCCCAGGCCAACTCGACCCGATTTTAAATAGTAATGTCTACATTTAAAAAAACAATAAAATGGAAGGTTTGTTTTGGAAAAATTTAAATGATTGGCAAGAGAGACTCCAGACGATCTTCACGTGAACATCAAACGTTCAGCGATGTTGTGGCAGACAGAAGCCAGGACCTCTTGCGCTGCCTCTTTCGCCGAGAGCACGTTTCTGGAGGAGGCGCGCGCGCGCCAGGGAGGAGGCGGCAGCGGGCACCGCTCTCGGGGGGCGGCAGGGGAGGCTCGGCCGCGCCCGCGGAGGAGGGAAGGGGCGCGGGCCGGCCGGGGGCCGTGGAGGCCGGAGGAGGCGGAGGAGGGGTCTGGGACGCGCCGAACGGCTTTGATACCTGAAGCAGGCGCCTCCGCCGCAGCCACAGACTCGCACCGCGGAGCCCGAGCGGGTGCGCGCCCCGGAGGGAGCCAGGCGCCTCCCCGGGTCTCCCCGCTGCGCACTCGGACCCTGGGCTGAAGGTAAGCAGAGCAGCATGTCGCCTGCGCGCCAGGACCCGCTGCGCGAGGTGCCGCTTCGGCCACCCCCGCGCTGTCACCTTCTCCCTCCCCAGATCCCGGCGGCGCCGGTCTGACGAGCTGGCAGACGGCCCGAAGGGGCTCCGATCCTGTGCGATCCCCGCTTCTGCCCAGCCGCTGGAGGACCCCGCCTCCTCTCCAGCGTCCAGCATTCACTCTCGCCCTTCCCTTGGGCGGCTCCGGGAGCCCCGCGCCCTGGGCCGTTGGCCGGGTGCAGGAGGCAGAGGTCCTCCTTCCCCTCCAGGTGTGTGGCGCAAACATCCCCGCACTGATTTCCCCCAGGATCTGGAATAATACCCAGTTTGAAATACCGCGACTCCTGTTCTTCTCGGAACCCACCCCCACCCCGCTACTATGCTAACTTTGGGAAGAACGTTGATTCCAACGTGGTGAATATTCCAGCTTTTGTATTTACACTAAACAATAGGTTGAAGTTTCTTTCTTTCTTTCTTTCTTTCTTTCTTTCTTTCTTTCTTTCTTTCTTTCTTTCTTTCTTTCTTTCTTTCTTTCTTCTTTCTTTCTTTCTTTCTTGTTAAATACTGTGATACGATTTTTCTGGGTGATAACGGTGATAGAACTTTATCACAGTTTAAAGCCCAATAGCTCTTACTCAGGCGCTGGAGAAAAAAAAACAAAAACAAAAAACCGGGCCCCACCCTGAGATCCCGATTCAGATCTGGGGTGGACGCGTGCTCGCGTGAGTGTGCGCGCGTGTGTTACAGTTTAAACCTCTCAAAGGACTGCGATCTCCTCTCTCCCGATAACCCGCTTGGAAGTGTCTGTAAAGACTGCTGCGTGAGACACAGAGGGGGCACTTGGAGAAGTAAATGTGGGCAGAAAACAGGAACGGAGTGGCCCCGTGGAGCCAGTTTCCCTCAATTTGAACCTGTTGCGATATCTCTAATTCTGAGACAATTTTGGGAAGGGAGGGTGTTAACATTCCTTTGAAACTCAAATATAGGGTGGGGAGAAATACTGTATGTCTCAGACAATTGGTTAGACAGCTTTTCAATATCAATTTTTAAAATGTGAGAATTCTGTCAGCAGTACACTGGGGATTAGAAAGGGCTGAGGCCTATTTTCCTGGCAATCAGGAAACGTTCCTTTCCTACTGGCCCTGACTGGCTTTTTGTCAGTGAGGGAATGTAGGCCATTGGTATTTAAAACCTGTTGCTTACTTCAAGGCCACTGACTCAAATGGATATTACAGTCTTTCTAGGCACCAGGAGGAAGAATGATCATCTAAATTAATTTAGATCCTGTTTATGCTTCTGATTATTTAAACTGAACTCTTCTACCTTGAATTCGTTAAGAGGGTCTATCAATTACCTTGTATTTACACAAATGCTAAATGGTTTTCCATCTTGCACTTTGTCGTAGATGTACATCTGCTGCTTTTCATATATATCCATATATGTGCCTGAGACATTTTAAGTGCCTCTTAACCTGTCAGAGGGCAGCTGCCAAAGAAAACAAAGATTGTTACTTGTCTGTCTAGGAAAATTTTGAAAAAAAAAATGACAAAAAAGTATAACATAGGTAAAATGGTAAAGCATATATTTCTTTCTTTTTATTTTTAATAAAATGAAATGCCAGCTATGAAATCGAAGTGATGTTCAGTACTTGGTTTTAAGGATATTAAGGGCAAGCCAGAGACTGTAAAGCCTTTTGAACTTTTAAGAAAAGACTCACTGTCTAGTTATTGTGCCAATGTGATTGTTTTCCTGGCAAACGTTTTCTCCTTTCTAAAATTAACTTCCCTCCCAGGAAAAGTTGTTCAGATGCACATGATTCAGCCCAACCGAATCTAGAAAATACTGTGTTTGAATTTTTAGAGTGACCTTAATTCATCCTTATAGATTTAGTGTTTGCAACCCATGCCACAAAATATGCAGACATATTTATTGCTTGCTGACCTTTGCAGAACATTGGCTTAATGAGAGTAGTTATCGCCAGAGTACAATTTTATTGGTTTAGGCAAAACTATTATTATTTTCCTAAGGCTTTTGTGTATTTGGGTGTACACTTAATCTGGGGCTTACATAATTTTTATATATATATATATATATGTATGTGTAACACATGTTTTTAATAGCAAAAACCCACAATATTTTTCTCTGTGGTACAATAAGCATTAGGTTTTGATTACTTTTTCATGGAAATTTTAATATGACAGTACTAAGAGCTTCACAGAAACAATTCTATAAAGATCTCTTTGGAATTAGAAGTCCTTTTTAAAAAAAAGATGTTTGAAGCCCTCAGTCTGTTGCCTGCTCAGCCTACGTAGAACAGTCCTTTGTGGGTGAGTAAGGGTGGTATATCTAGTTGTGGCAGCCTCTAACAGTGGATGATTAGACCCTGCCGCTCTTCTGCAGACCTTTAATTTAGTCTGTAACTTGATGCTTTACTGACCCTACACTCTCCCTGCCATACTAGCTCACAGAGGAATTGCTGGCACTTTGGTTTGAATATTTTTCCTCTCATCAATTAGAACATGTTTGCAAAGATTGCAGAATGAAGTTATATTTTTAGCTCAGTGTTCTAAGAAATACCTTTGCCTAGGCGGAGAGTAGTCTTAGTGCATCTTGCATCACAAACTGCCTTATTTCATTGTACTATGTTAATTTCCCAGTGATTCAACAATGTCGAAATAGAGTCATAGAGTATTAAAATTGGAAGACACTTTAGAAGTCATCTAGATTTCAATCATTTTTTTCTACAGATGAGATGAATATTGGAGTGCTAATCCAAACTCTGAGAATAGACATTAAATTTTATATCCTTCCAGTTCTTGTAGTAATGAGGATTTTGTTCAGTTGGAATGAATTTATATGAATTCAGTAATGTGGCAATGGCAGCAAAATAGGTTGCAAATCTCAACTAGATTTCCAATGAAACTCAAAATGGAGCATTAAAGATAGTGTTGGTAACTTACAAAGGCAATGAAGGCTGTAATGTCCTGGGCTTTTGTTACATTGGCTGGAACTACTTCACCTGACTGACTGAAGAAAAGTGGTTCACAAAGATAGATGAGTGTAAAGACAAGGAAGGAGTGAGGTCATGGTCAGGGGTGAGGTTTAGTAGGCTTACTAAATCAGCGAATCATTTAGGAATGGGTAGCCTTCAGACTCTGGGGGATTTACTCCGAAATAATAGAAATAACCATTAGAGGTTCCAGTCCTCAAAACTCTATGAAAGGCTTATCCCTTCATAGTCCCTCTTGGGGTTGAACCCAGGGAGCCCGGAGGTACATCTCCATCCTTTTTTATTTTGTGACAGGCTCTTGCTAAATTGCCCAGTCTGGGCTCCAATTTGTGATCTTTCTGACTCAGCCTCGTTAGTAGCTGGGATTGAGAATATACAACACCATACCTGGCTAGAAGTCACATTTCTTGATGCTTGTAGCTTTCGAGATCTTCTATCTTGAAGATATACCCTCCATCTTGAAGAACTACCTTTCCGAGATTCTAGTGTTGAAGATTTTTCTTTTCTCAGTAGGTAAAATTACTATTTTGACATATAGTCACTGAGAGGATTGAATTCAACCTTGAGAGATCTTATGGGATATGAAGAAATGTTCTTGTTAGTACCATAATTTTCTACCATTTTACATAAAGAAAATATCTTCACAGCCCCAAGAACGAGACATTATTATCCCCTTTATATAGATTTGTGACACCCAGAGTTTAGCACATTGGCTAAGGATGCATACCACTTTTAACACTTTGTACTACTTCTCTAAGGAGTGCCAGCTATTGTGTAAGTCTATAGATGATGATATGCTGAATTTGGGATATCTGAGAGACATTCTAAAAATTGAAAAGACTTTATAAAGTTTCGTTTTTGTTGTTGTTGTTTTGTATTTTGCAGTAGTGGGTGTTGGATCCAGAGTCTTTGCAGTGAGCTACATCCCCAGTCCTTGTTTATTTTTGAGACAGGGTTTTACTAAGTCACTGAGTTGCTCAGGCTGGGCTTCAACAGTGATCCTCCTGCCTCAGTCTCCCAGGGTGCTGGGATTACAAACATGTATCACCATGCCTGGCTTCCGTGTGTTTTTATATTTCAGCTTAGGTATATTCAGTGTGTGGAACTCAATAGTTTTGCAGTGATTAAAAAACATCTACTATATTTAAAGCATCTAACACAGAAGGCTTATGAAGAAGAAAGGTGCATTTAGCTTTCATTTGTAGAGGCTCCAGGCCCTGGTGCTGGCATTGGCTCAGATCTCACCCATATTACATCCTGACAGATAACAATGGCATAAGTGTGTGTGGGAGCACACACGTGAGCACATCTGGAAACAGGAGCAGAAAGAAAGGGCAGCGAGGGCCAGGCTTCTTCCTTTTCTTCTCAAAAGAACCCAAGGTGTAAACCCCTGGTGCCCTAAGGACCCCTTACCAGTCTGTAATCACAGTGGAATTTTGAGGAACACAAACTGTATTCAAACCATGACACTCAGTTGTCAAACACCTGTGTAATTTTTTTTCTTTTTTGGTGCCGGGGATCGAACTCAGGGCCTTCATGCTTACTAGGCAAGCGCTCTACCACTTGAGCAAACTGAAGGACCTTGACCTGTGGATTTGGAAGGGTTGTCAGTTGAATACTTTCCCAACACTAAATGGAATCTTGCAGATTAGTTTTCTCAGTCTCATTTCCTTCACCTAGAAAGCAGGGTTTGAACTCCTGGGAAAGATAATATTTTCTGAACAGAGCTGTAAAGATTACCCTAGATAATTCGATAGATTGTCAGGATACAGATTTATGATAGATAGCAGCCATGCAGGAAAATAGCCCAGCTGAAGTGTGGAGCCAGAAGAGGCCTTCAACAGTGAAACTCTAAGGACCCAGGAGAGAAGTCAGAGGGAGACTGAGAAGGAGTGACCAGAGCATAGGAGAAGGACCAGGAGAGAGTCCTGCAGGGAATCACAGGGAGTATAGGAATTTAAGAACACAGCAGTCATAGGAGAACAAGGAAGTTAACCATTGGGTTTGGCAATTAGGAGCTTAGTGTGACGATGGCCACAGGCAATTTCGGTAGAGAGGTGCAGGTAGAAAGATAAGCAATGGAGTGATTAGTGAGCAAGAAATATAGGAAAGTGTGAACAATAAAAATACATTTGTCCTTTAGGAGAAAGGGAAGACATAGGGAAAGGAAAGAGGTCAATAACTAACAGAGACTCAGATTAGGGAGTGGGATTTGGATTGGAAGGAATAGCAAATTTTCGAAAAAAATTTAGAGACTAAAAAGTTGATCATTTACTATTGTTTTCAGTTAAAGATATTAAAAATAGCCAGGCGTGGTGGCGCATGCCTGTAATCCCTGCACTTGGGAGGCAGAGGCAGGAGGATTGTTGCAAGTTCAAGGCCAGCCGGAGCTACATAGTGAGCCCAAGCCCAGCCTGAACTACATAGTGAGACCGTGTCTCAAAAAAAAAAACAAAACAAAACAAAGCAAAACAAAAACGATACTAAAAATAAGCCAGACATAGGGGCACACATATATAATCCCAGCACCTGGGAGGCTGAGGCAGGAGGATCACTGCAAGTTTGAAGCCAGTTTGGGCTACATAATGAGTTGAAGGCCAGCCTGAACTACATAGTGAGATTCTGTCTCAAAAAAACAAATAAATAAAAACCTCACCATCTAACATTATCTTAGTTCAGAACAGAAAGAAAGTATTAACATTAGAGCTAGATTATAGCTCGGGGGTAGAGCACCTGTCTGGCGTGTATGAGGCCCTAGGTTCAGTCCCCAGCATGGCAATAAAATAACATTAAAAAGTTAAGCAAGCTAACCTTATGAGAAAAATAGTATCTCAGATTGTGAATTTTTCCTTTCCTCCCTAAGAATTATATTTTTCCTCTGGGTTCAAGTTTCTACTTCTCATTCTTCTGGAATCTGCTTTCATCAGTTGTCTTTCAAGTATTTTCAAGCTCTTCTTCCCTGTTGACTCTTTTTATTAACATGTAAATAGCCCACTGTCCTATTTTAAAACGTATGGAACAGGATTAATGAGGGCAGTAAAGTAAGCAGAGGCAGAGGGGATGGAAGGAGGAATTAGGAGAGATGCTGTATAAATAGCATTAATAAGATGGGTGACTGATTGGATATGGCAGATAGAGGGAGGAATCCACGATAATTCCTGGGGATTCAGTTTGGGTGATTGTCGTACTTAGTGCTATTACAGAAAATGGGAAGCCGGGCTAGGAGAATGCAAGCTCATGCCTTCGGTCCAGTATGTTGTATGATGTACAGGTAAGAGTCTGACTCTGGGAGCCCTGCATTTGTACGCCTCTCACTAAGCTCCCATCGCATCTCAACACTTCTGATCCATTGGCGTTGCTCTTTTTCAGAGTCGGCACTCAAACCTTGTTTTTTGGAGTAGCAAATCAAGTGTCCCTTATCTGAAAAGCTTGGAATCAGAAATGTTTCTGATTTTGGAATATTTGCATATATATAATGAGCTATCTTGGGAATGGGACTTAAGTGTAAACATGAAATTGTGTCTCATATGTACCTTAGACACATAGCCTTGGGTAGTTTTATACACCATTTTTGGTGCACCTGTGTTTTTACTGTAACATTTCACATGAGATCAGACATGGAAATTTCCACTTGTGATGTCATATTGGTGCTCCAAAAGGTTCCGATTTTGGAGCATTTTGGATTTTTGGATTATGGATGTTCAACCTACTTTTAACTTCTGGGAATTGCTTCCAATAGTTTTTTTTTTATTTATTTATTTATTTATTTATTTATTTATTTTTTTTTTTTTTTGTGGTGCCGGGGATCGAACTCAGGCCCTTGTGCTTGCAAGGCAAGCACTCTAATCACTGAGCTAAATCCCCAGCCCCGCTTCCAATAGTTTTTGAAACATCAGAGCACATATATTTTGTTTGCTGGAGAAACAAAAATTAATCGTTCAAATTATATATTCATAGAAATATGAATACATAAGTTTCAGTGTTAAATGTGGCTCAAGACAATAGAGGTTGCATTTCAAAGTCAAGTAAGAATATAGTCTTAGAAAAGGAAGGACAGGAAAACCAGTTTAGCATTGTTCAGAAAACAGCTTAGTTTACTGGCCATCTCCAACTGATACAAGAGGTTGGAGAGGCCAAGGAATAAAAGAGACTGTCTGGTAGGTCTTCTCATGGTGGAGCAATAAAGATGTAGTACACTGACCCTGCGGCTTGAAAGAGCACAGAATCCAGAGATGTTCCCAGGGACAAAAGGTAGACCATGCTGGAGTGTAAGCTGGCCTGGGGTCATGTCAGGTCATGTGTAAGGGGGCTACCTGGATCCCACCAGGATAAACTGAGAAAAGTGCCATATGTAGCCATCTGCAAAAAGAGATCTTCAGTGATAGGAGTGTTGTGGTAGATTTTCCACTTCCCAACTTTTCATCCCTACCACGAACATCCTACCTGTGGTTCAGGAGAAAAAGTCAACTTTAAATGTTCGCCAAGCCTGCGGATCACTATCCTTCCTTAGGTCGTTGCATCTGTCTTAAAGGAGAACTTTCTTACTACTACTTCTCATCTCATCTTCAAGATTGGTATAAAAAACTGGAGTTACCCAAATTAACAATCAGAAGGCAACCTTTCCATGTTCACCTTTCCTGGTACGAGTGGTCAGTGTTCAGCAGTCTGTAACTGAAGGAGGGGAGAAGTTTACCTTTACTTGAAGTTGGAAGAGTTTGAGTCCTGCATTAGATTGGATGCATTGATAACAAAACTGTTATGATACTTTTGACTCAGCGTGACTTGAACAGTCTTCAGTGACCAGAAATGTTATGACAGCTGTCTTGAATTTAGTTCAAGGACAAGGAAAAACCCAGTCCCATATAATAAATTTAAAGACTGTATTAGTCAAGATTCTCCAGAAAAATAGATTATATAGTAGGAACTATATAATATACATAAAGGGATTTATAATGAGTCTTGACTTACACAATTATGGATGCTGAAAAGTCCCCTGGACTGCTGACTACAAGTTGGAGAACCAGGAAATCCAGCAGTATAATTCAGTTCAAGTCTGAAGGCCTTATTAGGCCAGGGACTACGATGTCTGAGGTCAGGTAAAGACAAATGTCTCAACTCACGAAGAAGGACAATTTGCCCGCCTTCTGCATTTTTCTTCTATGGAGGCCTTCAATGGATTGAGTAATGCCCACTTGCTTTGGCAAGGGCTGATCTTCTTGACTCAGTCTATGGAGTCAAATGTCAGTCTCTTCTGGAAATGCCCTCGTAGACCTACCCAGAAATAATGTTTTCCCAGCAATCTGAGTATCCATTAGTCCAGTCATATTGACACATAAAATTAGCCATTGCGAAGAGGCAATGGACAAAACAGATAAAGTAACTCTCTCATTATATCACCCAAGTCCTGCTTGTTCTTTATAATGGTCATGTATAGTTTTTCAGTGATACATAAGAAAAGGGTAAAAGAGAAGGGCAGAGCTGATTAGTATGTGAATAAAACTTATTTACAGAAATGTCACAATTATTTTCATTTCTTGAAATGATACTAGGAGCATTTTAATTCATCAATTTAAATATACATTAGATAATTTTAAAACAAGATTTGCAAAATGTTCCACAGCTGGAGAAATGAGCTAAGATAGTGCCTGTGTATAATAAGCACATAAGACATTTTACTCCTTCTGTTTCCAGAGAATCACAGAAGCAACAAACAGCTAAGATTAATTGTTCACCATTTGTATTCCACCACTGATCAATTAAAAAAACAGTATTCCTGTAAAACAATAAAGATGATGCCCGTAAGCCAATAAACTCTAGAACAAACAAGAATGCTAATGGAGTTCTTTCTTCAGTATTTGGGAATTTTAAAAGGACTTTAAACTATTAGTTTCCAGATTTATGTTCCCAGAACTTGCAGTGTTATTCAATCAAAGTCATTTAATGGTGAAAAAGTGACAAGAGGAAAATTCAAATAACATTTCTATTAATGTGTTCCTAAAAGTTGAAAAAACAACTTGAAAAACACATATGAGTTATACATGCAGTATTTACAGTGCCAGAAAACAGATGTAGTTTATTCCACAGAAGGGAATTTTGGACCCAGAGGTAGGATTTAAATTGGCCTGAAAGGACGGAGGAAGGGCAATGCCTTGACATGGAAATGTGACCCAGTTTTTGTGGTTTTAGGGAAGCTTGAGAGCAATGCCGGGTTGTTCTAGTGCTCTTTTAGGTGCCATGTGCAATTCGTTTAGTGTAGGTAAGAGTGCTAGAAGTGCTCTACTAATAAATTATGTGACCCTGAATATTAAATATCTTCTACTATTATTTTTCCCTCTGGCAATCCAGTCTCCCAAGATTCCCACATGCAGGTGTATACACCATATAAGGGAAATGTCCCTCTTGAGTGTGAGTGATATCTGTGAAAGTGATGGAATTGTTACTCCCATTTTATGTTATGTTGTTATACGGTATAAGATCTACCAAAGAAGGCTCACCCCTGCCTGGAGGAAGAAGAGAAAAGTACTTTTGAGCAACAATATAATTTACTATAGTGATCTACTTCCCCCCCTTAAATACATTTTTAATTCTAGACCTCTATTTGGTAGTTTTTGAAATTTCCCCATTCTTTTATAATGTTTTAATCTTATGGGTTCTATTCCATTTTTTGTCAAATATTTTAAACACATTAAAATTCTTAGAGCTGCATCATCTGTATTTCTGGTGCAGTAAATTCTTCCTTTTGTTTCATCTCCTAATTCCCTCTTTTTCAGAGTGGTTTGTTTGCTTGTATGCCTTATCATCATCATCATCATCATATTTTTTTTTGGTGCTGGGGATCAAACCCAGGGCCTTGTGCTTGCGAGGCAAGAACTCTAATCACTGAGCTAAATCCCCAGCCCCTGCCTTATCATTATTGACTATAAGTTCATCAACACTGAGTTTCATGTATCCTGAGTTGTGAAGGTGTTCTTGTGAGGCAGTTTTACATTTTATTTGTCAAGGCCTACTTGGTTTCTTAGTTTTCAGATCCAGTTTCCAATTCTGTATAGAGTCCATTTGATCTCTTTCCTTGTATAACAGCAAGGGGGTAAATGCTTGCTATTGCCATGCATGGACTTACTGTTTTAGGGCTCGACTCGCAAGACACCACTCACAAAGATCAATTAAGTTATTTAATAACAATAAAGAAACTAAGAGAAAAGGGGAAAACTCTAGGAAATCATACCACCAATCCATCGTTTCTATCATTGGCAATCCTCAGCACAGGAGTAGTTCAAGCAGAGATCTTAACTTTTGCTAGAGAAGCGGCAGCCACATGGGATGAGAAGAAAACAGCAATTGTGGAGGTACAGTCAACAGCAGCCCTCATCGACGCACAGAGACATTCAGCAGCCTCAAGGGCGTGAAAGAAGAAATCAGCAGCCATTGTGGGGGCGCAACAAAAAGGGGACCAGCAGCCCCCACCGGTGCACACGGGAAAAATATCATCAGCTGTGCGAGTGAAAAAAATCATCAGCTACACGAGCGGAAACATCATCAACTACGCGAGTAAAAAACATCATCAGCAACCTTGGCAGGTGCAAGAGAGGGAGAGAAGAAGAGAGAGAGAGAGAGAGACAGAGTGTGAGACAGCACACCTGGGTGCTGCACCCATAGTTATCTACGCTCTGACAAAGGAATGCCCCTCTCCAGGAAATGGGAGTGTGCGACTCTACCTCAGGCATTCACCTGGGTTTGGCTGGGACCGGGGAGATAGCCAGACTGCATATCAAAGTAAATTCTTTGTTGATAGTAAAACCTTTCCTGCGAGGTTAGCCAGACCTTGGAAGAACAGGCACACACGGGGAGGCTAGACCTTTATCAGAACACAGGCATTCCAACCAACTCTCTATAACCTTTATAATGAATCTTACACCTTGAATCTTCAATGAGCTTAAATCTCTAACGTCTCATGAGTGATTTTTTTTTCCACTCATAACAGGACAAGAAGTTTTCAACTGCTTTTCTTTTGAGAGGAAGGAGTTTTTCTAGTCCTTCCTTCCTCTTGACTTTATATAAGGTGCCTAATTCCAGCTCCATATGGTAGATAAGCCCTACAGACCAAGGTACATGTCCTGTTGTTATATTCTACTAGATCTTCAATTGCTAATCAACATTGTAGGTTTTAGGTTTCTTTTTTGTTTCTTGGGTTTTTTCTTTCTTGCTTTTTCTCCAGCTATGCTTTTAAAAGTATCTAGTTGTATCTTATCCAGAGTATTGTTATGGCTGGTATTTAGATGTACCCCCCAAAGCCTCATGCATTCATATGTGGGGCTTTTGGGAGTGACTGGTCATGGGTATGTGATCCTGGATTAAGTGTGTGTGATGCTGGATTAGTCTGCTGATTAGTTTAATGTAGTTCAGGATGCAGATAATGGGAAGGCCCAACCTGCATGTGGGTAGCACCATCAAATAGGCTTGTAGCCTGGATGGAATAAAAGGGAAAACAGAAGGAAGGCTGCTGCTCGCTACTTCCTCCTGCCTTCCATGCCATGGACTGTTTTTCCTCACTATTACCCTTTGTCATGCCTCCCTGCCTTAGAACCAGCTGAACCAGTATGGACTGAAACCTCTACAAATTATGAGCTAAAATAAACCCATCCTCCTTTAACTTGTGGGTTTTGGGTATTTTGGACTAGTAATAAGAGTGTAACTAAAACAAGCATATGTATATATGTTACAGGATAAATATGTGGAGATAAATAAGATGGAGATAAGGTGGGCTTCTTAGATCAGCTCAGCATGCCTTACTGATTAGAAGTCCTTGAATTCATTTTGTGACCTTTTTCACCAAAATCCTATTTTAATTTTTATTGAAATTTCATTGACTATATAGATTAATCTGAAATGAATTTACATATTTAAAATATCAAGTCCTATCTATAAATATGACATATCTCTTACTATTTAAGTCTTTTACATTTTCTATTTATTTATTTATTTAGGCTTTTTTGAGACAAGGTTTTGCTGTGTAGCCTAGGCTAGCCTTGATCTCACAGTATTCTTCCTGCCTCAGCTTCCTGAGTGCTGGTATTATAGGGATGTGCCACCATGCCTGGCAAGACTTTTTAAAAATGTCTTATTAAAAGTACGCATTTAAAAGATAGGTACTTTAGACTGTCCAGAAGCAGCTACCCGGCTCCTTCTCAAATCTCTGTCTTCAGCCCCAGCCTCTACTATGTCTATGAGGGTGACTCAGGAGTCTTACAAGGTGTCCACCTCTGGCCTCTGGGCCTTCAGCAGCCTCTCATACACCAGTGGGCCCGGTTCCTGCATCAGCTCCTCCAGTTTCTCCCGAATAGGGAGCAGCAGGAGCTTCCAGGGCAGCCTGGGTTGTCTATGGTGGGGCTGGTGGTGTGGGGCCCATCACAGCCGTCCAGGTGAACCAGAGCCTGCTAAACCCCTTGAACCTGGAGGTGGACGCCAACATCCAGGCCCTGCGCATTCAGGAGAGGGAGCAGATCAAGAACCTCAACAACAAGTTCGCCTCCTTCATCGACAAGGTGAGGTTCCTGGGGCACCAGAACAAGATGCTGGAGACCAAGTGGAGCCTCCTGCAGCAGCAGAAGACGTCTCGGAGCAACATGGACATGTTTGAAAGCTACATCAGTAACCTCCAGCGGCAGCAGGACACACTGGGCCAGGAGAAGCTGAAGATGGAGGCGGAGCTCAGCAACATGCAGGGCTGGTGGAAGACTTCAAGAATAAGTACGAGGATGAGATCAACAAGCGTACAGAGATGGAGAATGAATTTATCCTCATCAAGAAGGATGTGGATGAAGCTTACATGAACAAGGTTGAGCTTGAGTCTCGCCTGGAAGGGCTGACTGAGGAGATCACCTTCCTCAGGCAGCTGTATGAAGAGGAGAGCCGAGAGCCGCAGTCCCAGATCTTCGGCACATCTGTGGTGCTGTCCATGGACAACAGCTGCTCCCTGGACCTGGACGGCATCAATGCTGAGGTCAAGGCCCAGTATGAGGAGATCGCCAACCACAGCCGGGCTGAGGCTGAGAACATGTACCCGATCAAGTATGAGGAACTGCAGACTCCGGCTGGGAAGCATGGGGATGATCTCCGCCGCACAAAGTCCGAGATCTCTGAGATGAACCACAGCATCAGCTGCCTCCAGGTGGAGATTGAGGCCCTCAAAGGCCAGAGGGCATCCCTGGAGGCTGCCATCACTGATGCTGAGCAATGTGGTGAGCTGGCCATTAAGGATGCCAATGCCAAGCTGGCCCAGCTGGAGGCCGCCCTGCAGAAGGCCAAGCAGGACATGGCCCAGCAGCTGCGGGAGTACCCGGAGCTCATGAACGTCAAGCTGGGCCTGGACATTGAGATTGCTACCTTCTGCAAGCTGCTGGAGGGTGAGGAGAACAGGCTGGAGGCTGGGCTGCAGAACATGAGCATCCACACGAAGACCACCAGTGGCCACACAGGAGTGGTGAGTTCACCCTATGGGGGCCTCCCAAGCCCTGGCTTTGGGAGCCTCCAAAGCCCAGCCTTCACCCACCCCAAGTCCACTGTGGTTGTGAAGAAGATTGAGACCTGCGATGGGAAGCTGGTGTCTGAGACCTCTGATGTCCTGCCCAAGTGAATGGCCACAGCAGCCTCTTCCAGCCTGCACCCCTCCCACTGCTGCCCCAGAGCCTGTGCGGGAGACAGCTGAATATGGGAGCACTGGGAACAAGAGACCCACCGGAGGCTCAGCCCTAGTCCTCGGGCTGCCCTTGGGGGGAATCTACTGCCTGGGATGCCCCTTCTTGCCCACACCCTCCACCAAAAACCAATTCATTTTTCTTTTCCAAAATAAAGCCTGAGCTGGTTCTGCCACCAAAAACAAAACAAAACAAACAAACAAACAAAAAGATAAGTACTTTATAATTATTGGTAAATTTAGTTCCAGGTTTTATACCTCATTTTTAAGTATTATTCCTGACTTGTTGAATAAGTATGAGAAAATTATCTAATCATTATAATTTTAATTTGGTTGAACTATTTAATTACTATTATTTAACTCAATTTCTTAGTGAGGGTAAAGCAACAAACTTATTGCATAATTCAGTTGTTTAATATTTTTGTTTATTAGCTTCACAATATAGTTCAGAACTTTAAAACATACATTTACTAAAATTATCTAAAATGCACATAAGGTAAAACTTTTTGGAACAAGTCAAAATAGAAAAGACTAACAGACTAGTAAACTGAATTAATGTATCTGTTTTTATTACTTGCTGTGTGCTAGAATCAGAATTTCTAAAGTCATTGTTGACAGAAGGACATGATGGAACTCTGAACAGAAATGAATGTTTACTCGACCGGGCAGTTCAGCTTTATAGTGTAAGTTAGCTGCGTGGACTTCATCCCCAGGGTATGGAAATATAAGTTGCCAAAGAGTCTCACAGAGACATCAGTGGACACTGTCCAGAACCCGTTCGCCTTTGTAGACAAGACTATGACATACAAGTCTAATGTTAAAGGCTTCTCAACAGCTATACAACAAGATGGAGACCGTGTCTTCTTTTGCTAAAATGCTACTGTGTAATCAATAAATTATTACTAGCAGAGCCTTGTTGATTTAATGCTATAAATCTCTTTTCTTGTGGTTCCTTTTACTAATATAGAGACATAGAGCTGGAAGGGGCTTCAGAGATTTAGAACTTACAAACTAAAATTGTATATCAGGATCCTTTCGTGGAACATTTTCATAATACTTGTGAAGCCTTCTGATTTAGTAGGTCTGGGGCGTAGACGTGTATGAGTGTTTGGCAGAATTCCCTAGGTTGTCTGACATAGCTTTTCTGGTTAGGAATCATTTCTCTTGTCTAACCCTTTAATTGTATAGAGAGAGTTTCCTTCAAAGTAAAAAAAAAAAAAAAGCTTCTAATTTAAGATTATTTTGGTTAACATAGGTGGTTAGAAATTTAAAGCCTTAATGATTCCATTTCTCCAGTTCTTTCTGAGCTCATATTTCATCACCATCAAGCGATAATTTAGTTTCTGACTTAATGATTTGGGGCTTTAGGGAGACCTTGATTTTCAAAACAAACTCTATTTTTCTATAATTCTGATGAATGAACAATACATTGTGTTTTGGGTTCGGAAATTGTGAGAAGCTCTTTAATTACGATGATCCAAGTTAGTTATAAACAGCTGCAGCCGGGAGATGGTAGGCAGAGATGGCGGGTCCAGTGCTGGAAACTACACTGTAGTTTGCATGGTTTCTGTGGGACAAGGATTTAGCCTTGGACAGGAACATACTTTTTAAAGACCTACTCAGCTTATTTTACATTCATATATACTAGAAATTATGAACAGCATATATAATTTTTGACCTGGATGCATTCAGTCTTCTGTCCTGGGCACATTTAATGATTTTTCAGATAAGATTTTTGCAACAAAGTTGACCAATCTTTAGGTCAATACCAATATAAAGGTTTGCTTTTTCAGATGAGTAAAGCAGCCTCCTGTAGACAACTGGAAAAAGCAAGAGTATAGTTTTCTTTCACTGAAAAGGAGGAAGAAACCACACAGAGAGATCTATCATTTGTAGAAGAGAAAAAAACATAATCTACTTCTAATCTTAGTTCAGATAATACAACTTACTTGAGTAATTACTAACCAAGACTCTTTTCATCCATTAGCTCCCAAATTCAGGTTCCCTGACAGCTCACAGGAAGATGTTTAATAACATAGGATTTGATTAAAGTATTTTGGGTTAAAGTGACTTGCTTCATAATCTCTTATTAGAAGGCAAAGGGGTTGGAGATTTAGCTCAAGTGGTAGAGCACTTACCTAGCAAGTGCAAGGGCCCGAGTTCGATCCCCAGTACCCAAAAAATAAAATAAAATAAAAAATAGAAGGTAAAGAGAGACTTTTATCAAAGAGAGTCATATTTCTAATTTCACATTTTCCTTTCTCAAACAGAAATTTATATGATTCTCTTTCCAAATTATATAAAATAAAGTTTTTTTCTATTAAGATTAATCTGAATGATCAGGAGCAAATTTGAGTGTCCTTATCTCAGCTGGTAAGACAGAATGACTTTAGTTTTAAGTATGATTCTGTAGGCTAATTCTTATAAGGGAAAGAAGTGCTACATTTTTCCCTGTGGAATTTAGAATTCTCTCAACCTTGTGAGGGACAATGATAGCAGAGAACAATGAATAACAAAAAGGTTATTCATCTAAATACAATAATGCATAATCAGAATGATCAGAAAACTTTTGCTTTAACTGGGGAAACTACTCCTAGATGTTGATATAAGATCCTTCATACGCAAGCCTCATGCTATAATCCTTTGAACAAAGTGAGATTTTTCTGCTTCTGTGACTAATAAATACAGTAAAACAAAGCAAAACAACCTCACAACCAAAAGGTAATTGCTATTTTTTGTGGAATTTTTTGAAATTAAGACTTCTATATTTGGATGTTGCCTTTTTAAGAGAAAGTATCATGGTTTTAGTATTTCTAGTGTAATCAGGGAAGAGTCCTCTGTGCACACTTTTGAGTTCCTGTAAGTTAGGGTTGTAACTCTTTTTAAAATAATTTTTAAATTTTATTAGTACATGTTTGCAACTCATGCAACTTACAGTCATCTTGGGGAGTGGTTACATGTACATATTACAGTTCATTTCTTCTTTTTTTAAAATCCCTTTCCCTCCCCTTCCTCTCTCCTTCTTCAGTTCTCCTATCCCCTTTTTTGTACTTGTCAATATTATTTGTCTTAGCTCATATTATGGCGTATGGTGTTTACATTCATTGGGGTTATTAGGTTCCTGTACGTGGCACTTCTTTATTTCTCTCATTTCTCCTTCCCTTCCTTCTCACTCCTCACCCTTGTTCCCTTGGACCACTTCCCTATTGCAAGAGTTATGTCCTCTTGTCCCTTTCCATCTATCTTTTATCATTTTTTTTGTTTGTACTTTGCCTCACTCAAATGAGAGATACTATATGGTATTTAAGCTTGGATGTATGGTTTATTTCCGTCAACACTGTATTTTCCAGGTGCATCTGTTTTCCTACAAATGTCTCAAATGTGTCATTCTTTATAGCTGAGTAGTATTCCATTAAATATAGATGCATTTTCTTTATCCCATCATCTGTTGATGAGTATACAGGCTGCTTCCAGGATTTAGCTATTATGAATTGTGCTGCTATAAACATTGGTATGTATGTATCTATCGCTTTAGTATGATGATTTAAGCTCTTGGGGAAGATACCTAGTAGGAGGATAGCTGGATCATATGGAATTTCTAATTTCAGTTCTTTGAGAAATCTCCATACTGATTTCCATAATGGTTGTACTGTACTAGCTTGCATTTCCATGAACAATGCAGCAGGATTCTTTTTTCACCACAGCAATGTCAGCACTTGTTATTGTTTGATTTCCTAATGATTGCCATTTTTTCCAAAATAAGATGGAATCTTAGTGTTGTTTTAATTTGCATTTCTCTAATGGAGGGAGATGTTGAACATTTTTTCATCTATTTGTTGACCATTTGTACTGTGAGTGTCTGTTCATGTCTCTTGCCTATTTCTTTTTTTAAATTTATTTTATTGTATTTTATTTTATTTTATTTTATTTTATTTTATTTTTTTTTGTGGTGCCGGGGATTGAACTCAGGGCCTTGTGCTTGCAAGGCAAGCACTCTAATCACTGAGCTAAGTCCCCAGCCCCTTAAATTTATTTTAATGGTACATTTTTGGTGTACGTTCTTGCCTATTTCTTGACTGGGTGTTTAATTTTAGGTGGTTTGATTTTTTTTTTTTTTTGAGTTCTTTGTATATTCTAGCTATTAGTCCTCTGAGGAGTAGCTGGAAATTTTTTTTTCCCCATTCTGCAGGTTGTCTCTTCATTCTACTGAATGATTCTTTTGCTGTACAAAAGCTTTTTAGTCTGATAAAATCCCATTTGTTGATTCTTACTATTATTTCTTGTGCAATTGAGGTTCTGTTTAGAAAATCCTTTCCTACACCTGTCATCAAGTGTTTTTGCCTATTTTATATTCTAGAAGGTTTAATGTTTCTGTTTCAATGCTAGATCTTTGATCCATTTTGATTTTAATTTAGTATGTAGTGGGAGATAGGGGTCCATTTTCCATCTAAAATGTACCATTAAAATAAAATTTTAAAAAAAGGGTCCATTTTCATTCTTCTACAAATAGATAACTAGTTTTCCTGACACTCCTTACTGAGTAGACTATCTTTCTTCCAACATCTGCTTTTGGCCCCTTTGTCAAAGATCAAATAGTTGAACATATCTGAGGGGGTTTTTGTATCTTCAGTTATGTTCTATTGACCCACATGTCTGTTTTTGTTTGAATACCATGCCATTTTTATCACTATTGCTTTGTAGAATAGCTTAAAGTCGGGAATTGCTATGCCGCCTGCTTTGCTCTTATTCCCAAAATTACTTTTACTATTCCGGTTTCATATGAATTTTAGGATTCTTTTCTCTAACTCTGTAAAGTATGCTGTTGGTATTTTGATTGGGACTGCATTGGATCTGTATAATGGTTTTGGGAGTATGGCCACTTTGACAGTATTGATTCTGCTTATCCAGGAGCAGGGGACATCTTTCCATTTTCTGATGTCCTCTTCAGTCTCCTTCTTCAGGGTACTGTAGTTTTGTTTGTAGAGTCTTTCACTTCCTTGGTTAGGTGAATTCCTAGATATTTCATTTTTCTTTTTTGGGGGGAGGTACTGGAGATTAAACTTAGGGCCTTGCACATGCTTGCACTTCAGCTAAATCCCCAAACCCCTCATTTTTCTTGAAGCAACTGTGAATGGTATTGTTTTCATAATTTTCTTTTCATCCCATTCATTGTTGGTGTACACAAATATTAATGATTTTCATGTGTTGATCTTGTATCCTGCTACTTTTCTGAAGTTGGCTATTCTAAGAGTTTTGTGGAGGAGTTTGGGTCTTCTATGTAGTATATCATGTCATCTGCAAATAATGACAATCTGAGTACTTCCTTTCCTATGTGTATCCCCTTTAATTCTTTCTCTTGCCTAATTGCCCTAGCCAATGTTTCAAGTACTATGTTAAATGGAAGAGGTGATAGTGGAAATCCTTGTCTTGTTCCTGATTTTAGGGGGAATGCTTTCAGTTTTCCCCATTTAGTATGATGCTGGCTTTTTTTTGTCATAGCCTTTGGCATATTCAGGTATGGTCCTTCTATACCTGTTTTCTCCAGGGTTTTTATCATGAAGGAGTATTAGATTTTATCAAAAACCTTTCTGTGTCCATTGATATGATCATGTGGTTTTTGACATTGCTCCTGTTAAACAATGTATTACATTGATTGAGTTATGTATGTTGAACCATCCTTGCATTTCTGCAGTGAAACCTACTTGGTCATGATGTATCATATTTTTTGATAATGTGCTACATTGTATTTGCTAATATCTTGTTGAGGATCTTTACATCTGTGTTCAAAAAGAGATTGGCTTATAGTTCTCTTTTTTTAGTTGGGGCTTTATCCAGTTTTGGGGTCAGGGTGTTACTGGCTTCCATAAATGAATTTGGGAGCACTCCATTCCTTTCAATTTCTTTCACCAGTTTGAGGAGTATTGGTGATATAACATCTTTAAGGGTTTTTTGTTTTTTGTTTTTTGTGTGTGTGTTTGTTTTTGTTTTTTGAGACAGGGTCTCACTATGTAGTTTAGGCTGGCTTTGAACTCACAGCAATCCTCCTGCCTCAGCCTCCCACATGCTGGGTTTACAGGCATATGCCACCATGCCTGGCAAGATAAGAGGATTTTTTTTTGAGGGGGTGGTACTGGGATCAAACTCAGGGCCTTGTGCTTGCTAGGCAAGCGCTTTACCAGTAAGCTAAATCCTCAACCCCCTTTAAGGTTTTGTAGAATTCAACAGTGAATCCATTTGGTCATAGACTTTTTTTTGGTTGGTGTTATTGGGTTGTTAAACATATGTGTGTCTTCTTGGGTTAGTTTTGGTAGTTTGTATGTATCTAGGAATCTGTCTATTTCTTCAAAATTTGCTAATTTGTTGGAATATGATTTTTGGAAATAGTTACTGCATTTTGGATTTCAACAGTGTCTGTTTTGACTTCATGTTTTTCATTTCTAATTGCATTGATGTGAGTTTTTCTTTCTCTTGGTCAGTCTGGCTAATGGCTTATCTTTTATTTATTCTTTTAAAGATCCAGCTCTCTGATTCTTTTTTTTTTTTTTTTTTTTACACACAGTTTTTGGTCTCAATCTCATTGATTTCTGCTCTTATCTTTATAATTTCCCTCTTTAATTTCTATTTGGGGATGGTTTGTTGTTATTTCTCAAGTACCTTAAAATTTCTCATAGGGTTATTTATTTGGGCTTGCTCTGTTTTCTAAATGTGAGCACTGATGGAGATGAATTTTCCTCTTAGGAACTGGTTTCATAGTGTCCCAGAGGTTTTGTTGAGTTGTACAGTCATTGTCATTAACTTCCAGAAATTCTTTCATTTCTTCTGTGACCCTTTGGTTGTTTAGGAGTATGTTGTTAATTTTCCAGGAGCTTTTGCCTTACTTGAAATTTCTTCTGTCATTAATTTCGATTTTCATTGCACAGTGTTCGAATGGTATGCATGGTGTGCTTTCAGTTCTTTTATATTTACTTAAAGAGGTTTTGTGGACTACTATGTGATCTGTTTTGGAAAAGGTACCATGTGTTGCTGAAAAGAATGTCTATTCTGTTGTAGAACTGTGGAATACTCTCTATATATTCATTAAGTCCATATGTTCAGGGGTGGGATTCAGCTCTGAAATTTCTTTATTGGTATTTTTGTTTAGTTGATCTATCTCTTTGCAAAAGTGGTGTGTTAATGGGGTTGGGGATTTAGCTCAGTGGTAGAGTGCTTGCTTAGCAAGCACAAGGCTCTGAGTTTGATCCCCAGCATCCTTCTCCCCGCCTCCAAAAAAACAAAAACAAAAACAAAAACAAAAACAAACAAAAGTGGGGCAAGCTGGGTTTGGTGGCACACACCTGTAATCCCAGCACTTGGGAGGCAGAGGCAGGAGGATCACTATGAGTTCAAGTCCAGCCTGGGCTACATAATGAACTCAAAGCCATCCTGAACTACAATGTACGAATACATGTTCTTGGTAAATAAAATTGAATGAAAAAAATAGGAATGACTCATTGAGGGAGATATAGGATGCACTCAAGAGGGGCGTGCAGGTGCTCAAAGGAATGAGGCTTCTTATTTTTTCTTTGAATTTGTTCATTTTCTTTATCCCTTCTAAGAATTTTCAAAGATTTCTACTACCTGGTATTTGTTTTCTTTTCCCTTTGTGACCCCTTGCTCTGCCTTGGGCAAGTTGGAGGGGTGCAGAGATCTTATATTTCCTCATTTCCCCATTCTCCTATTTGCGTCTGTGCTTATTTGTCATATATATATATACACACATACACACACACATACATAATTTAAAAAATTATGTCACCCCCTCTTTTTTCTCCTCCCTTTTTTGGGAGGGGGGGTTACTACAGGTTGGGGACTAGAAAAGTGAAGACAGTTTGTGGCTTATATGGAGATTTTTAGTAGGATGTTGCCTCCCTGTGACTAATTTTCAGCTCTGTATGTCCAGCACTAGTATTTACTCCTTCTGTTATTTGCTTTAAGTGATTTTGACTCTGTCCCTATATTTTGCCAAAAGAATTGCTTCTATTTATAACAGCATCCACAGATTCACTCTTACAATGCTTCTATGTGATAGTCCTCAAAGTTACTCTTCCCTTCTTTGTCTGTTCTCTGTGTATAGTATGACAGTTTATTATTTGTGGCTGCTGTGCAGTGAGGTAGGTGAAGGTGGAGGTTTTTTTTTTTTTTTTTTTTTTTTTTTGAGAAAGAGTCTCACTGTGTGGTTCAGGCTGGTCTTGAACTCATTGTGTAGCCCAAACTGCCTCAAACCTGCGGTGATCCTCCTGCCTCAGCCTCCCAAGTGCTGGGATTTCAGGCATGGCTGTGTTTGTATGAGGAATGTTAGGCACTAAGGGAGAGTCTTGAAAGGGAGACAAGTGGTAGATGAGAAGAAAAGATTGGTGTGAGGTCTGATTTTATTAGAGAACTTACAGCTGAGTTGAAGGTTTGGTATGGAGAATTTTCAGAGGATATTTTGTGGGGGCCAAGGGCAAGATGTGGGAGAAAGGGGGTTCTCTTTATGATTGAGGAAAGCTATGTGGTTGTCAGAACTTGCAAATAGGGAGGACAGTAAGCCAGGTAAGACAGGAAACACCAGAGGCTTAGGAGGGGAGGATCGACTGTAGTCTTCACTAGTGAAGACAGGAGTGACTATGAGGGGCTAAGTGTGGGGAATTGAAAAATTTGGGAGGAGGAGTTTATGTGTTTGGACAAAGAATAAAGAAATATCTTAATAATATTGTCTCGAGGGTTTGAGGTGAAGAAACTAGATAAAGAGCTGAGATGAGGGAGAGACCTTAGACACCTATTAAATCAGAACCAATGAAAGAAAATATACAAAAGTAACCACATAATAAACATGTGAAACCATAAAAGAACATGACATAATCCCACGTTACTAAATAGCTAAAGAAACATACAAAAACGTAAACCAATAAGATGTCCAGTGGGAGCATTAGCTATTCCCATGAGATGCTGCCTCGGTGATTACCAAGCAGCATCTCTGCAGGAGAGACTGAGTGCTGACGCCCCAGGAGCTCCTCTGGTCCTTCCACTGTGGTGCTGATGCTGGCTCAGACTCAGGACCTCTGTCTGCCAGGGTGCAGGCTTCTTACAGCCGGGATCAGGCTCCAGTTCTTGGCTTAGGAGCTCTTGCTGTGCCTCTCCCTGGGAGCGATGGTGGGCTTGGCAGATAGGTTCACTAGCACAAATCTTCCAGTGAATCAGGATTGTTCCTATGCAATCAATTCAACTACAGCCTAACAGGAGAATCAGCGGTACCTATCGGGCTAGCTGAGAAAAAACATAACCATGAGACCCTTTTTTGGTTCTCCCTTTAGCAGTGGGAACTCGGCGCCAATGTGAGCTTCCAGTCCTGTATAACTGAGGCTGAACGGCATCTGACTGCAGGACCCCAGTCGGTGATCATCAGTCCGTGCCTCTCAGTGGGACTCTCCCAGTGTGCTCCCTGGCTGCCGGTAGTTTCCTGTGACCATCCTTCCCGCATCTGCTCTGGGAACCTGGCAGTGTGAAGCAGCCACGGGGCTGTTCTGAGACCCAAGTTCAAACACTCAGCCCTCCCTGCAGTGGCGCCCCACTGGCTCCTGCTCTGCGCAACTGTGTCCTCAGGTCCTTGTGCTGTAGTCGCTCACCAGCTGTGGACGCCGGAGGGCTACTTGGCAGCAGTGTCTCGCATTCTCCCTGCTGTCTCCAACTGCATAGGTTCTCCTGGTTCCCATGCGGACCTCTGTGAGCAGAGAAGTGGTTAGTTTCACTTTGCCTCCCAGTTGACAGCTAGCCAGTAGCTGGTGGCGGCCCTGCGGTTTCTCCTCTGTGGCATGGCCCGCCTCTTCTGTGTCACGTCATTCTATTTTCATCTCTGTCAATTCCCTCGTGGTTCCCGTGTGCCTTCCTCTCACTTTGGTTCCTCACCAAGCTTTGGTTTTCTAGACCCCAGACACTTTGTCCTGGAGAAGCTGAGTTGCTGGCACTCACTGTGCTGCCATTTTGTCTCCCCCAGGGTTGTAACTCTTACAAGGCTGGACAGGACCCTGGACGTCATGTGATCTCAGTTATTTTACATATGAGGAAACAATGGATTCGATTATGAAATTTTGCTTTATTTTTTCATAAAACAAAGAGACTTGCTGGGGGTCATGGAGAGGTCATCAGTTAGCTGGTGGTTGGGTTGAGCAAAGTCTCTGGATTCCTTTTTTAAACCACATTTTGTGTGTGTGTGTGTGTGTGTGTGTGTGTGTGTGTGCTGGAGATCAAACTCGGGGCCTTGTGCTTATGAGGCAAGTGCTCTAACCACTGTGCTAAATCTCTGGCCCTGGGTTTTTTTTTTTTTTTTTTTTTTTGTTAGACAGCGTCTCAATGTGTAGTTCAGACTGGATTTGAATTTACTACATAGCCAAACCTGGCCTTGAGCTCCTGGTGATCCTCCTGCCTTAGCCCCTCCAGTACTGGGATTAGAAGTGTACGCCACCATACCGGGCTTAGGGGCTCATGATTCTTACTGCCAGTTTCTTCAGCTTCTTTTGCTTTATGATTAGAAATTTAAGTAGTTAATTAAGTGATGTGTATTCAATAAGAGAAAGTCACTGATTTTTCATGTTTCATAAATATACAGCGTGGCATTCTTTCTTCAAATACTTCTGGCATTCTGCCTCCTGAAACTGTATTTTCTGACCCTCGTGTGATTGGATGGGGTCATTGGCCAATTTGTCCAGTGATTTGCAGGTAGAGTTGTGTGTCATTTCAGGGTAGGAGTTTTCTTAGTTTTTAAGTTGACACAAATTGTATGTATTTATGGTGTACAACGTGATTTTTTTTTTTTTCACGAGACGGGGTCTCACTGTGTTGCCCTGGCTGGCCCCCAACTCCTGTGCCCACATGATCCCCCCTGCTCCAGACTCCTGAGTAGCCGAGACTATCAGCATGTGCCACTGTGCCCCACTGCTGATCTTATGATAGAATCAGGCTAATAACATACTCTGAGTAGGAGTTTTAATCCATGGTATGAGACTCTTTGAGAGTCTGTCTCTGGGGGTTTTTGTAACCCCTGGTTACAAACCTGCTGAAGAGTGTTTCCTTGAAAGAAAGAAAATGCTTCTAACTTAGAAATGAAGGAAAATGAAAAATGTAGGCAATGCATTCACCTCTTGAGGGCTAAAGAGTGATACTTTTTTTTTTTTGGCTTATATTTTTTAGATGGTTATTTTTCTGTATCATTATCTTGATTTTCCACCTTAAAAGATGTCATTTGTGATAGTAAACTATGCAAGGAATGATTATTGCAGTCAATCTCGAAATCTTTAGGACTATTTTCATTTTAAGTTGCAAGGAGGATTCTGTAAATAAAATTAAGGGTTAAGGAATCTGGGTTGTAGTTTTTCACTTTGCCCCTGCTTGACCTTCAACCTGTCTGGGTCTCAGGACATTCACTCAGCTATAAATAGGTGTTGCAACAAATCATCTTTGAATGCCTTTCTAGCTCTGTTAATCTGTAACTCCAGGAAATCAGAGTAATGTGCTGCTAGCTATTTCGAGTTGGAGATTTTTTTTTTTTTTTTAAACTGGTGCTGAGGATTGAACTCAGGGACTTGGGCCTTCTAAGTACCTACTCTACCACTGAGCTTCACCCTGAGTCTCTGAGTTAGTGATCTTAAACACAATTTTAAAATGTAAGAATTAGATCTAAATATAGTCATTCAAGATATCACTGATGCTTTAATTATCTGAAACTTGAACTGACCCACAACAGGATACATTTTACTTCAAGAATCCTTTTCTTCCTGTGTGTCATTGTTAAAAGTATATTTTCCAAGGTCTTCTGGAATTTGAATGTATTTTCCTTGTATTTAAGAACTCTTTTCTTCTCTAACATTAAGAAAAAGTTTCCCAAGGATGTAGTGGAATGGTGCTTCTGTTGTGTTTAACTTGTTTTTAAATCTCTCTCTCATTTCTTATAAAAATGTGAATTTCAACATCTTACCCCTTTTTCATGAGATTTGTCAACTTCATCTGTTTCTGAGTTCTAAGACCTTGAAAAAATATCTACATGTTCAGCATTTGTCCCTTTTTGTTGGAAATGAAATGATGCTTATATTTATGGTTCAGCTATCAAATCTTTTAGGTTTTTTTTTTTTGTCAACTTGGAAAGGAAGGCTGAAGGGACAAAGCCACTTAGAATCAAATGTACCCTAATGGTGGAAGTGATGTCACTGGTTTCATGCTTGGGCTTTTAACGTCTCTTTTCTTAGAATCAAATGTAAGCTAGCAGCAGAGCCTCAAAGCCATAGCCCCTGCTGGGAGGTGGCCATCTAATTATATTAATTTCATTACTATCATAATGGATTGGTGAAGAGACTA
The DNA here is from genome assembly GCA_004026905.1 of Hystrix cristata. Taxonomy (NCBI): domain Eukaryota; kingdom Metazoa; phylum Chordata; class Mammalia; order Rodentia; family Hystricidae; genus Hystrix; species Hystrix cristata. The sequence goes on along the minus strand of PVJO010007186.1, from coordinate 929 downwards.
AATGATTTGTAAAAGTCAGGCCAGTCTTTGCTGGACTCTTTTTTTTTTAACCTATTAATTTTATGTACTGCAGGGCTGGGGATTTAGCTCAGCGGTTAGAGTGCTTGCCTTGCAAGCACAAGGCCCCGAGTTTGATCCCCGGCACCAAAAAAACAACAACAAAAAAAAGTAATTTTATATACTGCATTTAATTAATATAGTTAGTATAGTACTTCTTATCTTAGATTGTAAAACATACTTTTATAGAATCAGAAACTGTCTGAAAATACAAATCTACTCAACTATATTGAGCTCTTGCATCTTGTTTTAATTCAGTGTCAAATAAAATGCTCTTTATGTAATAAAACTAATTTTTAGAAACCAGAGATGTGATGTTTTGACTGGTGTTACTTTCTTTGCATTCCTAAAAAATTATTTTTTTTTTGCCTTCATCAGAATCTTAAATATAAAGACAGTTTCAGTGCACTTACTGCAAGAAATAAAAATAACGTAACGTGAATACAAACATTACTTTGTCATAAGAATTCTTACTGAACTTAAAGTCCCATGTACAAAAACACCTTTCAGTGCCCTAAAAGCTGGAAATGGTGATCTTATAGCTAACAACCATCATCTTTGACTGTTCATCCTACCTGACCTCAGATACTGACTAGTACAGTGTAGTGCAGAGTTGGAAAAGGTGATTCAATGTCTCCAGATTTCAGTTGACTCTGAGGAATGCAGTAACCCTCAAGTGCATGGTTTTGTACAGTAAGCCTTCTGTCTACTTGAGAACCACAATCTTGGGGTCTCTGGATAGGCATGGGAAGTATGTGGGGTAAGGTATTTTATTGACTCCTCTATGCCACCAGGCTCACAACACTCAACTGAGCTAAGCCAGAATCTGAATGTCACTACTTGGGTGGCTGACTTGCCAAGAAGTGTGAATG
>PVJO010007185.1:0-83583 GCA_004026905.1 Hystrix cristata | reverse complement strand
TTAAACTGATAAAACAATTTACGATAAACCCACTGCCAACAACATACTACACGGGGAATAACTAAAAACATTTGCTTTAAAGTCAGGCTCATGCGTGTCCACTTTCGCCACTCCTATTTAGTAGAGTACTCGAAATTTGAGCTAAGCAAGCAGGAAAAAAATTGGGATTCAAATAGGAAAGGAAGATGTGAAACTTTATGTGCAGATAACATGATCCTTTACATAGAAGACCCACAAAACTCCCCTGATTACACGTACAACTCATAAATTCAGCAAAATGGCAAGATAAAAAATAAATGCAGAGAAATTAATAGCACTGTTATATAGAAAGAGTGAATACACTGAGAAAGAATTCTGGAGAACCTATTCACAGTGCATTTTTAAAAATTATATACTTAGGGATTAACCCATCCCAGAAAGTAAAACAATTCTATAATGAAAATTATATTTCTCTGAAAAGAGATAGAAGAAAATATTACAAAATGGAAAGATAAGTGATAGGCCCGATGTATATAATCAAAACGTCCATATAAGTGAAACTGATATGTAGAGTTAATGCAGTTCCAATCAAAATACTATCAGCTTTTCTTTCACGAACCCAAAAGAAGCAATTCTGAAATTTATATGAAACTAGGAGAGACGCAGCATAGTCAAAGCAACCTGTAGAATAAGAGCAAGGTAGGAAACATTAAAACTCAGACTTGAAGTTATACTACAAAGCTAGAGTGTTACGACCAGCTTGGTACTAGACCAAGAACAGACACATTTGAAGAATGGAGTAGAATAAGATACAGCAACAGCCCCCAGCATCTTTAATCATCTGATTTTTGACAGAGGGCCCAAAACTACACGCCGAAGAAAAGACAGCTGAAAAAAAACTGCTTATCGATGTGAAAGGAGTGAATCTTGATCCATATCTCACACCCTGTCCTAAAATTATATCAAAGTGGATCAAACATCTATACATAAAAACAGAACACTGAGTCCACTGGAAGAAAAACTCAGTGAAATTCTTGAAAACATAGTCATAGGCAAGGAGTTCCTGACTAAAACTTCAGTTGCATAAGAAATAATGCCAAGATCAGCAAATGCGACTATATTTAATTAAAACCTTCTGCCTAACAAAGGAAACAGCCAACAAAGTAAAGAAACAGTCTACAGAGAGCCGAAAAAAAATTTGTCAACTATTCCTCAGGCAAAAGACTAATATCTAGAGTACATAAATAACTCGAAGTATTAGAGAGCCACAATAAAAGACCCAGTCGAAAATGGGCAATTGAAATGAATAGCTGCTTCTCAGGAGAAGTGTAAATGGCCAATAAACGTGGAAACATGTTCAGCATCATTGCTGATGAGAGAAATGCAAATCAAACAGTACTGAGATTCCATTTTATTCCAATGAGAAGGGCTATTATCAAGGCCTCAAAAAGAATAAATGCTGGAAAGGTTATGAGTACAAAGGAACCCTTCTACATTGCTTGTGGGGACATAAACTAGCACAGTCACGATGGAAATCAGTATGTAGAGTCCTCAAATTTTTCTCATGCAAGTATCATGCAATTATATATGAAATATGTATTATTCGACCTTTGTACTTGATGCAGAAGCTGAAATTTAGGGATGGTAAATAACATTCTCAATTTCTTTGTTCATTCGTGGCACTAGGGATTGAACCTGAAGACTTCACAGTGAGCTACACATAGCCTCATTCTCCCGCCAACTTTTTAAAGTTTTGTTTTGTCTTGTTTTGAGACACTGTTTGGCTAAGTCACTAAATTGCCCAGGCTCGAACTTGCAATCCTTCTGCCTCAGTCATCTGTAGGGCTGCAATGACAGGCATTCACCACTAAGCCCAGCTTGCTCAGATTTTTAAATTGAAGTTATGCAAATATTTATGCTGTCTACTCTGCCACTCATTGTATTCAGGTGAGCATTTTAGCAAATGACTAAGGGTTTCACTTCACCTAATAGGCCAATTAAAGCATAATGTAGACATTTGATAATTAATATTGGGCTTTTGCTAAAATATGGTCGTCTTCTGCACTAAAATCATTTTCAGCTCTTTCTTTGCCTTTGTTCCTTCAAACTTACAATTTCACATCTACACTCCTAAAGAAAATTCTATATTCTATATTTGTTGCAACTGTTCCCTCGCCATTTTTTCTCGTTCCTGAGATTTGATTTTGAACTCCAATTATTTCCTCTTGAAAAAGTCAAGTTCTGCTTGATTTTTCTGTAACCCTAAAGTGATTGATCATTCAGTCTGGTTTGTAGCTCCTTTTATTTGCACGACCCTGAAGAATTCATGTAATTGTCAAATGCCTCTCTGACTGACCATCCAGCTATTACCTAGCTTCCATGACGCTTGGCTTCCCTCCCCTGCTCTCATCTGTCATTTCCTCACCTTACACAGGACTCTCAAAGCTTAACTTTAAACCATAGACTCTCCTTCCTTTCCTGTGCGCCCACCTATATTATGAATTGAATGATCTCTGTAAAATCACTTTGGATTTAGCAAATCTACTCATTTCTTATTACTGGCAGAATAATTAATTACAAATCTAGGGACTTGGAGCCATGTACAAGGTGCAGTTGAAAAATACAGTGAGTGTTTAAATTTTGTTTTAAAAATATTTGTCGCAGTAAAAGACAGATTGCCATTAATAATCTTCAAAATGCTCCTCCTTTCTTCAAACACACTTGTCCCATCATTCTTGGCACTTTCTAAAGTAGTTCTAGAAGTTGTCTTTCATCAGTGTGTTTAGTTGAGCTACTTCCATGTGCTAAATTGACTCAAAATGTTTACCTTTTGTGTCAGGGTTTACTAGATGAACAGATACATGATATGACATGATGTATGTGATGTACATGATGTATGAAGAGTTTACACAGCAGGTTTACAGGGCCGCCTACAGAGGCAGGTGTAGAAGAACCCCAAAGGGTGGTCTGTGCTGAAGAACTGAAAGGTCCAGTCCAAAGTCCAAGGCTTGGAGCTTCCTGCAGAGCCCTGTGCAAGGCCTTAGCAGGAAGCCAAGGTCTGTGCTGGGAAGCTGAGGAGTCTGCAGTGGGACCCTGGAGATGGACGTTGAAAGGTGATGGCAAAGACTGGAGCTCCTCTGAAGAAGCAGAAGGGAGACTTACTTCTGTCCCTTTTTATTCCGTTCAGGCTACTAGTTATTGCCGCTCACACTGAGGGCCCGGTCTTCCATCTTCAGTCAATCATGCAAACACACCCAGAACTGTGCTAAACTAACCTGCTGGGCATTTCTTACCTAAATTGACTCCACAATTAAATATCACACCTGTAGGGGTCATTTTGACTTTGGGGAAGATCTAGAAGTCATATAGTGCCAGAATTCAGTTCTCTGTGGTTGGAGGAGTGTGGTACCTGCTTCCTTGCTTAGTTTTGGCCTGAGGTCACTTTCATCTTTTAAAGACCTCCCCCAAACTTTGAAATGCAGTCTCCTTATTCAAAGCCAGCAAGTGGACTGAGCCCAACCCATGCTTCATTTCTGTTGACCCTCTCTCCCCCTGCTGCTGTTTTCAGTTGCGTCTCTGTGACCAACTCTCTTGCCTTCCACTGCTGTTTTTAGTGGATAATGTAATTTAATGGGTTTACCTGGGTATCCAGAATGCTGTTCTTCTCTGAAGATCTGATTAGTAACTTTAATTCTATCTTTGAAGTCTACACCAAAATGCCTCAATTACTGTTGCATTGAGTAATGAGGGAATAGAAATCTTGAGGTAGGAGACATCTCCAGGGTTCTGATACTGATCGTCATATATATATATACGTATATATATATATACGTATATATATATGTATATTTATATATATTTATATTCAGCCCAACACTCAAAACCCAGCAACATTTTTCAGTTATTAATAAAATATTTCTAGTTGACTGTAACCCAAATGAATAAATCTTAACCACCCTCCTTATCTCCCACATAATTTTGGCTTTTTAAAAAGGAATTTCTTTTTTCTGCAACATAATCTCCCTAAGAGCTAGTCTCCCGGGCTCTTGAACTAAAATTCATTTTTTCTTCTCTTAATTCTTTGAAAGTTTTCCTCATTGCTTAGTCTCATGCATCGGAATTCATTCTTCTTGATGGCTCTCGGCCTAGTCTGGCCTTCTTCATACTTTATATCACTCTTTCCCATGTTCATGTCACTTGCCAGGATGAGGACTGTGTGGACGCTGTCATAAAATTTCACCTTATTATCATCTGCTGGCAAATACCTATAAGAAGAATCTTTAAATATTTACTGTTTGATATTTGGGCGCATCATCCTTCAGTTGATCTTATGGCTGTAACAAAAGCTGTTAGCTGTTCCGAGCTTACACTTCCCTGATCTTACTTCCTTTTAAAAAATCTGAGCCAATGTCTTTATAGATGCCCATCAGATTTACATGCTTTAAACCAGGTTTTCCATCTTCTACTTCAGAAAAAATAAATTAATATGTTGTTGCTTCTAACAGAACAGTACCTAAAAAGATAGACTCTTGATATTCTCTTGAACTGCCCTAAACATTGATTAATGCAATGCAAGTCAAGCTTATTTAGTTCTATTTACAAAATGAATACTAATTTAGAATGGAGGATAAAATGAAAAATTCTGGAAAGTTCAAATTCTTGTGGAAATTGTAATCAACTCAAGAACCCAAGTAGTATAACATTCCTTTAAAAATTCCCGGGAACAAAACAAAACAACTTTTTAGGTTTTAACAGCAGCGCCTGATTTTATGGGGTGTGTAGTGGGTAGTAACTGGGTGGTTACTGAATGGAATCGGGGGAGGACGAGTAAAGCATGCACGGAAGTAACGGTGTGTGAAGTTATTCCTAAAGATGGTTCTGGAAAACATGGTTTGTATTTGCCATAGAAGTTAAAGTATTGGCATAATGGGATGACAAAAAGTGAGAGCATTTGGTTTTGACATGGGGTCGGGTGGGTGGTGATATTAACTCGGAGCTCCGAGTCTAATCCTCTGATCCCAAACTGAAGGCTTGACTGAAATTATGACTAATCAAAATTGGAATTCTAGCTTTTTAATTTGCTATGATCTGCACGTCTCACTTAGGCACAATGAAATAACAAAATTCATTCCCATGTGGACGAAAAATCAAACCAAGATTAAAATGTACAAACTTATATAGTGAGCAAATAATAGGTATAAATAGAATTAAAGTACTTTGCTGTCAGGTTGATATTTTTAAACGACTAACTGCACTATGGTATTTATTTTTCTGTTTCCATAATCATAATTACATGAACAGAGTGAAATACTGGGACATTATGAGAAATAATAATAAAATAGACAGCTATTAGGCCAATGGAAGGACTTGGGTATAGTCACATATTGTGCTGTGAGGGAGAGAATAAAGACCAAAATGAGCTCAGGTGCTAAAGTGCAAAATCCTGAGTGAGGAATTGTCACAATTGTACTTGTTCAACGGATATCTTTTCTTTTTCTTATATAATGTGTATGCACTTGATAGACATTTTCAGGTTTTATTTTAATTGTTTCTTAGCCGCTTAAGTGTATCTTATCCATTCTTATCCATCTCTTATCTGTTTTACTAATGTCACATTTGTGACTCTTTGGCCAATCCCAGCATTCAGATTAAAAGGCAAAGCTAAACATTTTAAAATTATGTTTAGATTAAGTAACTAAGATTTTCAAAGTGAGACTCAGCTCTCCTGATGTTACATGTAGCATGGCACCTTGAGAGAAAGACCGCAGAGGATGTGGTGAGGACTTGCAACAAGAATGATCCTTGGGAACAGTGAAAAACCACGTACGTGACTTATGACACATCTTGACAATGCAATAGAACCTTCTTTTGTTTGCTTGATCACTTGCTGGTTTGATGGTCTTAGTAAGTTTGAGTTGAATAAGTATATAAGTAACATGATTTTCATTCAATGTCTAAATTGTCTGGATGGTTCAGATAAGGAAAATTGTGATATAGTGCTTTTCTGTGTGTATCTACTCAACCTTTACAAGTTCTTCTAAATAGACTGACTGTCTCAAGTGAAATACTTGTGATAGATGATGGACAGATAAATGGTAGATGTATCCATAGATACTAATTTACAGGACCGTTTATTGGTAATAGTTTAACTAGTTAACCCAACACATACCGTCGACATCTTTAAAAGCAGAATTTTAGAAATTAATTGTTGAACTATCAGTGTTTTTGTTTTTGTTTTTGTTTTTGTTTTTGTGGTGCCGGGGATCAAACTCAGGGTCTTGTGCTTGCAAGCACTCTAATCACTGAGCTAAATCCCCGGCCCTGAACTATCAGTGTTTTAAATATACATAGTGTGAGCATCTAATTTATTGTGACTGAAAAAGGACACTGTTAATAATTATGTCCGGGACCGTGGGTGCGTGCTAGTTTGAAATCGTAGTTGCCACATATTTGAATATATCTCCCATGGATAAAGTCTGTCTGATTTCCTCTGAGTGGGCTTATGACTGTTTCAAACAATAGAGTATAGCAAAAATAATGTGCAACTTTGAGGCTAGGGGGAAAAAAAAGGTGACACCCCTGGGGTAGTCACAACTGGTGCCCTGAACCCCTGGCTATGTTCTAAGTTTTACCACCCTTAAGTCTCAAGGCCCAGGGAAAATCAGTCGCATACACAAGTTCTATGCAGGTCTTCTGAATGGCAGCCCTCTCATTCCTTTGACCTCAGCCTGGTGCCAGGCGTGTGAGTGAGTGAACCTCAGACTGTTCCAGTGGCAGCCACCGAATGACTCATAGTCTCAAGAGGTTTTTTTGGCTGAAATCCTGCCTACCATGGAGCAAATGCAGTGAATTCCTCAAGGCCCCGAGTTCCTGACCGCAGAATCTGTCCTTTTCGCCAGTCGTTCCAAGCCACTACCACTGGTACACAGTAAAACTAAGGAAACAAGGTGTAATAAAGATTGTCTCCATTTTCTTCTTCATGAGACTGTGACTACGTCATTGCAATTTGCACACATTTTCATACTGATTTGTATTATAAATACATTCACCAGTTAAAGAGAATATAAGTGAGATGCATGTATTAGGTCATTTATTAGAAAACTCTATCATAAAAGTTTCCTTATAAATGCATTTGCCTTTTGAGCTTTGAATATTTGACATAATGATCTCACATTTTTCTTTACTTTTAAAAAATCTGCTATAATGCATCATACCTGATAGAATTTCATTACAGGTTTGAATATTTTTAAAAAATTAACAACATTTCCATTCCCGTTGCTGTTAAATACGGTAGTCAGATTGAAAGATGAGGCTTCTAGAAAAATAATTTCTATATTTGGAATTTTGGGGGAAGCTCCTTTTATGGACTAGGTAATTCGTTTTTCCACACACTAACTACGGCATTAACTACAGTGCTCCATAATGCCAAAGTGTTTTTGAACAGTAATTACTCTGATTGTCCACTTTTGATTGAAAATTAGGTGCAAAGCCATGTATATTTGAAGAAACCGACTGGGCACATACTAACCTACTGAAGAGAAACATTTCTGAGTACTTAATATTGGGACAAAAGCAAATTATACTTTAAATTCAGTTAAATTCATATGTGAGGTTATTATACAATAAAGAGAAAGGTGATTTGGCCTCTTTAAATATTGTATGGATGTGGTTTTCCTTTGACGGTAAGCTGTATGATTATGTTCATTCCTCAGAGTACATTTGTCATATGCAAAGTATGCTAGACAAACATATTTTAAGGCAACAGTGATCTTAATTAAGGAAGTCTGGATCAGACTCAGTTAATTTTTGAGTCATCTTGAACTATTCTAGGTGTTTTCCTTTTGTGTGTATAATGACTAGTGAAGTTAGTGAACCGGTTAAATGGAAAACATACTGCTTTTATTCTGTCCATGGTTAAATTTAAATAGCTATATCCTATTAATTGTTCAAATACCATTATTTCGGACCATTCAGCTTCCAAAAAGAATGACTGGAATTAGAGATGCCTTTCCTATGTCTAATAGGATATGTCAGAGTTTAAGAAGGCTAAAAGTGGAATTGTACAGAAAATCTACATAACTTCTCTTGTTTACTCTAAGAAAAACAGTAGAGATGAAGCCACCAGCAATTGCACAATTGCCCACACACCCCCAAGAGTCCCCTTTGATTGGTGAAGTGACAACATGATAAATCTCAGTGTGAAATGTCAGTCACACCTCATTACTTTATCTCATTCTTTGTCCAACTCTTGGAAGGCCATCTTTCCTCTGGATGTGTTCACTGTTTTGACAGTTTACATTCATGCCAGCCTTTGAGCACTGTTTTCTTTCCTCTCCTCCCAGAAATAGCGCTTACCCCATCAGCATGTGATGAACTACTTTCCTGGAATGCCAAAACTTAGTGTCTTTACCAGACCTCAGTACTTTTAAAGCATTCCAAAACCTTAACTCTTTGTTTTTCTCTCTGGCATTCTGTCTCCCTCCCCCTCTCATCCGCTTTCCTCTTCTCCCTTGCCCTCCACCCTGCCTTTACCTCCTCCCTCCCACCCTACCCACTCCTTCACATTTACAGAATGACAGAAAACTAAATTGTTTTACTCTGTCTTCAATCTCGATAACTTGCTTATATTAATTCTACAGTGTGGTGAAAAAGAAAAGTAAAAGCATAGAAAGCAGGGCTTTGGCTCAGTGTATTCTTTTAATGTTGAAGAATAATTTACAATTAGGTAACCTAAAAGAAAATGCTTACTAATTCTGCTAAGCACCTTTATCAAGAATGAGTCTTATTAACTGCCAAAAGTATCCCAGTATTTAACCCCTTTCTTTAAGCATAAACAAAAGACTGTGCAGTATAAAAAACTGTGCGCATTCCATCACCAAAATATCTTTTATTTCTTTACATGGATTTTTCGTGGTAAAAAATGGGAAGAGAGTAAAATAAAAAGACTGCATAATTACCTCACCCTACTGGTAATAACTATGTTTACTGCAGTAGTAATATAAGCTACAGTTTCTTTAAAAATTAGTTATTCACTTATGGATCTTATCTGAAATTAGAATGCTATGCTTGAATTCCTGGACTCCCAAGAGTCTTTGGAATGTATAGTATCTCATAAAAGTATCAGAACTAGAAAAGTTCCCCTTACTCAAAATTCTATTTTCTTTTCACACTTGCATAGACTTTCTCCCTGCATTTTACTAATTCATAAATCTATAATAAAATAGAGAAATTGTTTCACTTAAAATCTTCTTTTGCATATTCAGAAAACAAACTTCAGAAAGTCCTTGAGTAATAGTTCCGAGAAACATTCACCTCCATTCTTCTATAGGAAATGGTAGTAAAAACCAAAGAACAGACACACACATAAACAAACAAAAAACCCCAAAACCTCTGCAGTTAAAATTAAAATCTTTGATTGGTATAAAATAAAGAAAATCGTTTGTGTTAATTCAAATTTAGAATTTTTATCATTTGGGGGAAATATCAAAAAAGTAACATTATTAGATGGAATCCAATTAAGTAATGTATATTCTCTAATCAGAAAAAGTAAAAAGTATTATATCCACATACATCATTAGGATGTCAGCCTTCATTGGGGGAAACATACGAAAGGTCATTTCCTGGTAGGATTCTAACTTCGGAAACTTTGCAGTTTAAATAAGTTTAATTGTAACAAATTTGTCTTAATCATGCTGAATCTTTATAAAATTTGAGAGGAATAAAGATTTTTCTGTGTACAGAAATATGGCTTTATAGTAACAGTTCTAATAAAAATATCACAGGTGTAGAATGCTTTTTTTAAAGAGCTTGTGATTTGGTGCTTGATTAAACAGCATTAGAACGTTTGCTTTCTTCACTAAGCTTTCCATAACTTTTCCTGTTACAATTTTTAATTAATGTAAATCATGTTGCTAATCCAGATCCAGCACACAATCCCTACTTTAACATGCTTGCATGCTTTCGATCCAAAAGGCGAACGCTTAAAGCCTGGTGGCAACACAAAGCTGGTTGTAAGCTTCTCCCACTCGCCCAGCTGCGGGTTCTGCCTCAGGAGCCCGGAAAATAACGCGTCCTATAAGGTAGAGCCACCCAGAAAGCCTCCGAACTGCCTTTCTCAATGCCTGCTTGAGTATACTGAGAGCTGCTTCCCCCACTACGCTTATAAACACTTCCAGGATGGCGTTCCTTTATCATGTAGGCCTAGGTGGACCTAGTGAAGAAATGGATATCTGACTTTAGAAGGCGTGGAAAAATTACGTGTGTTCCTTGAGTTACGAAATTTGAGCTTCCTAATTCACAATGACGCATCACTTTACTAAGAGATACAATACATATTTAAGTTAATATGTTACAGTCAATACCTTCAATAAACTAGCATAGACAATATCCTAACTCTGTTAATTGTGGCATATATAAATTGTACTTGAAGAGTTCAAGATATTGTGAAGTTAGGGTGTACTTATTATGAGTTAATTACACAGAGGGATTTATGTGAAAAATTGATAAAATCTGATAGCTTTCTATAAAATTTTGAACATAAATTACATTTTATGCTCTTTAATAAAATGAATTAGCTAATAAAATGCCTGCATAAATATTCTCATACTAAAATTAAGTAAAATTGCCCAGAATTTCCATGGTATGTTTTTGATTTTATAGGCACAAAAGCCATTGCTGAGTAACACAAAGCATAAGCCCTCTCCGGTCAATTTTGTTCGGGGTGTCTTTATAGCTGACTCACTTGCTCGTGGCAGGGCCAGTCACTGATAGAATGACCATTAGCAGACTTAAGTATCTTCATGGTGGTTTTATTAATTTGGTCATTTCTTGAAAATAGGAGCTAAGTGTTCGTCATTTAGGAGGATGACTTCATCTGCACCTGATCTACTCGATGGCAGTGGTTCTCAACTGGGCATATTTTCACCACCTCCCTCCCCAGCAGGGGATGTTTAACATCTAGTAACATCACAATCGCAGTGAGGGTGTGAAGGTAGTTACAACGCCTGGTGGGTGATGCACAGGATCAGCCTCCCAGGACCACAGTTTTCCAGTCCAAAATATCCGTAGGGCCACCTTTAAGAAATGCTGGCTGTGGCTAAACAGTGTGGTACGGTGGAAGGAGCTTTACCTGTGACTTACTAAGAACCTCTTCTGAATCTTCATTCCACTATTAGAAAGATGGGAGTAGGAATTACCTCCTAAGATATTGGGAAATTGTTTTCATACATTCATACATTTCCTGCCGGTTCTGAAACATTCTGGGCACCATCTCTCATCAGGAGATTTGCATTTAACTCTCCTTCTCCCTGAAATGCTTTTCCCATAGATATTGTTATGGCTTTATTGCTCTGTTGTTGCGTTGTTGGGGGTTAATGTTAGTGTATTAGAGGGATGTCCCTGATGTCTCTCACACTGAAAATTCTGATCTACCCTCTTTGTCTTCTGCTTTCTGCATTCTCTGTTTCTGATTATATTTGCCCCATAGACTTTATGAATACCTGACCCTGGTATAACGGTATATATTTGTGTATATACAATATATATATTTATACATTTACTATGCAAATATATATACTTTTTTGATTTGGATTTTTGTGGTTTGATTTAGGGGCTGAGTGACATGCCTTCAGGCTCTAGGAGAAGAAAAGAAAGAATGAAAGTAGACAAGAGAAATTGTCATATAAAGAGACAAGCAGAGCTGTGAGAGGAAACATATACCAGAATCTTGTGCATGGTCAGTCCATGGTGTACTAGGGCAGATGGTGATCCATGAGGAAGTCTGTGCCATAAGACTGGAGTTATGGTTTGCACCCTCCTGAAAGTCTGGTAAAGAAAACAAAGCAAACATGGGAACCTCTGTTTCAATTTAACCATATATTTTCCTGGGTCAACCTGACAGGATAGTTTTATTTTATTTTTTCCTGGTTTTTTTTTTTAATTAAATAATTCTTGTCTCAAATAAGGATTGGCCCAGATGAAAGGAAAGTCCAGTACCCTTAAAACAGGAGAGCTGGGAAGACCAAACCTCCCATTTATATCTTTTTTGGATCCATTTACCTCTCATCTGCTTAATAAACCCCAGTAAGTCAATCTTTTTCCTCTTGTGTATTTCACCTCATCCTCTTATCTCAGCTTTTCCATCACTGTTTCAAAAAGTGTGAGTTTTTCCGTCTTACAAAATACTCTCACTTGAGCCTACATTCCCTTTGAGCTACCCTGTTACATCTTTCCAGCCCTTCATATACACACTTCTAAAAAGAATTTTCATTCTCGCTGCCCCCATTTTTATCATTTCTCGCCTATAGCCCAAAATCCTGGGATGCAGCTTCCACCTCGGTACTGAGAGAGCTTTTGGGGTTACTAATAGGCTTCGTGTTGTGAAATTCACTGATGGCATTACAGAAGTATTCTCCAGCACCGATGAACTCTTTTCAGAAACCATCTTTTAGCTCTTTAGAAACAAGCCTCTTTCCAGAAATTCTTTCTCTTGCTTTTCTGGCTATTCCAACATGTATAAATTTCTGAAATCCAGTCTCATTATAATTAAACCCTGCAGTAACATCTCATAATATCCAAGGTCCAGATGATTTTGAAAATTTTTTGTATACATATATCCTTCCTTGCATAGAAATAAATGCAAACTATTACCTGTAAGATGTGGTTCATTTTTAAGGTGAAAATGAAATGCTTTGAAACTCAAGTCCAGTGGATAAAGATATGAGAAGACTATTTCACTTATCTATGTTGTACACACTATATATTTTACACTAAAAGATTTTATTTAGAGTTGAGCAAAGTGTCAGATCAGCAATATCTGAAAGTATGTGTACAGTTCTCTATCAGGTTGTAGCGAATCCTCATTAAACAGTAATTGCAAGTGTAGACTACATAATTCTTTTCTACTAAATGCTTGCAGAATGTATGAGCAAATTATATAAAAACCTGTTTATGTATGTAGTACAAGATGAAAGCAATGTTACGATGGCTGCATATCAGCATAGTTTGTAACAGTGCTTTTTATATGTATAATATATATCATCTTGCTGGCGGAGTATGCTTTGTTAAAAAAAGTGTAGACTTTAGAACATAGATTTAAACCCTAGTTCATTGCCTAATTAACTATATGATTAAAGCAAATAATTTAGCTTCTTTGGGTGTCACTTCTCTCATTTGTAAAACAATGATAATTATTTTTAAATAGCTTCTTTAGAGTATGTTTTATATACAAAGAATTGTATGTACTTAAAGTGCATAATTTGATGAGTTTGCACATATGCAAACGTCCATGTTTCCATGATCACCGTCAGAGTAACAGATGTATCCGATCCTTCTCTGTTTTCTGGCATCCCACTGTCTTTCTTCCTGTTTTTCCTTTTGTGATAAAAGTACTTAAAATGATATTTTTTTCCTCTTACAAAAATTTGAGGTGTGTGATGCTTTGTTAACTATGGACACAGCGTTGAACGCAAGATTTTACACATCTTGCATAACTGAAATGTTAAATCCAGCGATAAACAGTTCTCAATTTACCCCATACCTGAAATCCTGCAACCATTATTGTGTTCTCTGCTTCTAGGAGTTTGACTGTTTATAGGTAGCTCACACAGAATCATGCAGTTTCTGGCCTTCTGAGACCAGTTTATTTCACTTAGCACAATATTCCCCAGGTTTTTTCATCTTATCAGAAATAGCAGGATCTCTTTTTAAAATATGCCTATATAGAAGACTGAATAAATTGCTGTTTCTCTTTTTGTTGTGTAACGTATGATATTTTACCACCTTGAACTGTATAGAAAATAAAGCTTGTAATCGGTTTATTTTTAAAATTCCTTGCATTTTAATTAGCTATTACTAGTAGCTATTTCCCCAAGGCAAACTCTGCAGAGAAATTATAAAAGTTTCTTTTAATATGGCTGTGTGTATAACACACTCTGTTATTTCCATTTTTGTTACAGGAAATTCCTTACACTCTTACTTTAATCTAGACTAGTTGTTAACAATGCTCTAACCCTGGGAATCCCATCCATGTGTCTTCTACAACTGACACAGCTATTATTCTTGCTCCTGTGTCTTAATTCATCTTCTTGTTTTGGTGAAGTGTTCACCAGTAGCTTCCTGAAGAAAAGTGCAGTGGTGATATACTTTCGGAAAACTTGCAAGTCTGATATATATTTTTTAATCCACAAGTGACTGATGCATGAAGAGAATATGGGGTATCGAAATAGTTTAGAATTGCAAGGCATTGCACTTCAGACATTTGATGTCCTCTGACTCTTACTGTTCTATTTTTGATCACTGTTTTTTTCCCCTTGGAAATTTATTACAATTCTTTTTTTTTTTTTAACCCCTGGAGACCTAAAATTATATGATAATGTATGTGGGTCAAAAGTTTTTCCTCCTGGGTGTTTTTTTCATTTGGTAACTTTTACTCTCTTCTACTTTTCTCTTTTCTTGACAATGTCGTTAAAAGGTTGTTTAATCTTTTGCATGTATCTTCTGATACTCATAACTCTTTTATTGTTCATTATTTCTTTGTAATTTTAATTTTGATAAAATTAAACCTATTTAGAGGCGAAAGCACTGGAATGATTCGAAGTGTATACATGTTTTTTTCCTACAAACCACGATTTATTATTAAATGAAAGAAATAAGGCTGCAGAATAATGTACACAGTACGTGCCTTCTGAGGGCGGCATGGCAAATTTTGGGAAATCCAGGGTGTCTGTGGAAGTGCACAGATCAGTGGAGAAATGATAGGTGGCTGATAAATGATACATCAGTACAGATCAGAGCATAGAGTTTTGAAAGATAACAAAATATTCAAGCATACTACGCTGTTGACCTTACTTACTCAGAAAGGTAGAATTAGAAAGAGAGTACTTCTTTTTTTGAAAAATTACTTACCTTAGAAATGCTGATATTTGATAATTCCTTTTTTCTCCAGATTAAGCATATACTCCAAACATCTACTGATTTTTTAAAGATTAATCATGTTTAATTACCAAGACTTGTTATTTTTTACAACTGTTTTTTATTCCTTCTTTTCTTTTGTGTGTGAATTACAGGGTTTTGTTCTTTGGGTTGTTTTAATCTTTTTTTTTTATTTTGAGGTTGTTATTCTTTCTGTATGGATATTTCCCTTGATTTTATTTTCTGTTTTACTTTCTTTTGGTCTCTGTCTTTTAAAGCTCTAATTGTGCTGGTGAGTCGCCACTCTCTGTATCTTTAGGCTCCAAATTTTTCTGCCACTCTTTGTGTTCAGCGACTTTGTCAGCTCATTGCCTTCTCTGTTGGTTGATTCAGTCTTTCACCATCCAGGTTGTGCTGGCGGCTAGTTTCTTGTAGACATCAAATATCACCCCCTGAAGATCTATTTCCTGGGTAGCTTCATCCAAAAGGACATCTGCTATCTTCTTGGCAGTCATAGCCCGGCTGCTACTTTGCTGGGAATTTCTGAGATACGATGGTGTTTGGTTCAACCTACAGATTCTCATTTCCTGTGTTATCACGAAACCAGGTCTGCTGTGGCTGCCATCCTTAGAGTAGAGACTAGAGCCAGTAATTCAGTTTCTTCAAAGAAGATCCCTCCTGTTACAGGGTAGAAGGAATAGTGTGGTGTTTGGGCTGGGGAAGTAGGGATGTTCCAATGTTGATTGGGTGATTTGTTTTTGCTTTCCTAAGCCCCCTATTGAAAATGTAATATTTAGAGAAACATTAACTAAAGGAAAGAGGGGAAAAAAGTATTTAGGCAGTATTCCCAAGGTAATGGGGGCATAAGAGAATCTGGCTGGGGGCATAAGAGAATCTGGCTGAAGGCCTAAGACTGAAGGCTGAACCGACAACTTCTCTAATCGTTACTGCTTCATGGTTCTGGCAGCAGGAGGCAACAATCTATGGACCATTGATTAGAATTTCCCCTTGGTTGGGTTGAACTGAGAATAGAGACAGCACAATAGCAATTCAGTGATGTTATGAAATAAATAAGTGTCCTATGCCAGCGGGGAAAACAAACATACTCTCTGAATAGAGAGCAAAATGGGAAAACAAGCACCCCAAATAAGCCCTTTTCAGTATATATTTTCAGAAATCTTTTTTGCCATCATATCTCCTGTATAATCAATCACTCAGTAAAGTTTGTTAGAAAATCTCAGTGGCAATATGAATGTTGATTTACTTTCTCTCGTGAAGTAAAGGGAAACCTTTACTTCACGAGAAATGTGCCCTGTCTCAGCCACAGGATCTCAAAGGATCCCCAAAGCCAAGTCCTGGATCCTGCAGACGAAAAATGGTTTCATTGTGATGGTTCGACATTGAAAATTAACTGTTCTTTGTTATTTCACTTAAAATGGTCCAAGAAACCTAATGTGTAATGATGTGTTATAATTTTTTGGCTCGCTTGTCAACATAGCTATTTAATTTTTTGACTTTTATTTTTTACTGAGGACATAAATTTAGAACTCATTCATCTACTCATATTAATTAATATGTGTCCCTTACAAAGTCTTTATAGTAGATTCATTACTGCTGTGACATTTCTATTATAGAGGTGGAGTCTAGGAGAGTGTAAGTAACATACCCAAGGTTGAGCTAGGAACAAACTGGGACACATTGGGCATAGTTATAAAATATCTTATGTAACTTGATTTCGTCATTTGTGAGATGAAAATGTGGAGAAAATAAAGAGTACTCCCCCCATCTTATTTTTTCATATCTAAATCCACACATCGTACTTGGCAATACCCTTCCCCGTCTATTCAGGAGATGGCAGAATCCATTACTGAAAGATTGGTCGAAGGGTGATAATTAAAGGAAAGATTTTTATGGTTAGAGTTGAAAACACTGGATCAGAAATGACCCTGAGATAAAATGTTTATGTGAGCCTAAATGAAACGATTTCCGGTCATTAGAATTATGCCTACATTAGATTTATGCCTAGTCTAATAATGCAATTAGAATCATGCCTAACAAAAAGCTACTCTAGGAGAATATTGAGAAGGAGCAAAGCTGACATAATACTTAGCAGAGAGAAATTCCAACAGTGCACTGGCCACTTGAACAATATGGAAATGTGAGGAAGACATATCTGGGGAAATGGCTTTTAGTTAATTTAACATGATCACTTGTATTGCCCCATCTTCTTAAAATATTTCCTCCATATTTGATTTTGAATGCAAATGCAATTAATGTTCATCTTTTTCTGCTTCCTTATGATTAGCTTGTTAAATAAAACCTACTTCTGATAATCTCTACAATGTTTATGTGACCAGCCGTTGAAAGATAATATGAGGTTTTCTTCATCTCTCCATCCTGTTTCAGTTCATTTAGTGTTCCGATCAGCTTTTTAATTTGACATCTCAGGAAGAAATGAATGAAATTCTTTGTTCATTTTCATTTACACTGCACATAAATGGAGCTCTCCTCAGCTCCCATATTATTTATCCTATTAAATCAATGATGAAGAAATTTGAGTGGTAATTTAGTTTAGCTACAGTAATGTCTGGGATTTTTTTATATGTGATGAGCAATATTTTATATCAAAGCTGTAGATCTCCATGGGGGAAGGATGCAACAGCAATCTGGGGACTTCAAAATTTTTCCATCATTACATTATCATTTGAGGTTTGCAACAAGTGTGTTGAATATTTGAGTGGAGAGATGGTCACAGGTTCAATTTTCCAGGAAATAGACTGAGGCAAAAATTGTAGGCAACCATTTGAGCAGAGAGTGCTGTCAAAAAAGGCCTCAGTTCACAGCACAAGGAGCTCCTTTACTAGGATGTCCCTTCAGAGTTACCTGAAAGCAAGGAAAAGCAGGTCAATTCTTGTAGCCTGGAGTAACCATTTATCAGACCAGGGTTGCTCCTAGGGAGAGAACTACACCTGTCTCGAAGTAGTGCTTTCTTTAGCTGAGAATGATTACCTGAGAGGACTCTAAGTGAGAGCTGTCAGCTGCTAACTTTCACATTTGATGAGGAGGTGACTACAGTTGCTTCTTGTGTAATGATCCACCTTGTTCAGATTTAGGACCAAGGTGTGTTGTTTCGATTTATGAACCGCCACTTGGACTTGCAACCTGTCGTTTTTTTTGGTACTGTTCTGTACGTGTAGTTTATATAACCTCAGTGTCTTTTTTGTATAGTATCCCTTGTATATACACTATTGTAATTTTTGCTGATCATACTGTAGTTTTATATTCTGTTCTACTTTACAGTACTGCATGTAAGTGTTATGCAAATAAAAGAAAAACCATCATATTGGAGTTTCCTTTGACCATTTGTTTGTTTTGAATCTTTTAATGTGCATACTGTATACAATTCCTCAATTAGTGACCAATTCATTTAACAACCTAGTCCAAGGAACAGAACTTGGTCGTTAAAGGAGTAGTACTTGTATTTCAGACCTTGGGACAGAGGAAGTGATCTGTGTGGCTCACCAGATCATCCAGTGCAACCACTCCTTGCACTGTACAGCTCCACATGTGTCCTGTGATATTTAAACTTCATTGTCGATTTAAGTGGCTTGGGAATGGCCTAGGGGATTATTAAAGCACACTTCTGGGTGTGTCTGGATGGGTCATGTAAGCATGGCCTTGGATACTATATATGGCCCCTACCCCCTTCCTCTCTGGCAAACTTCCCCTGTGTTGCTTCCCGGCCACGTGAAATAAGCAGCTTTGTTCTATCATGCCCATCCACCATGACGTTCTTTTTTGGACCCAGCCAACCATGGATTGAATCCTCTGAAACCGTGAGACAAATAAAGCTCTCCTTTTAGTTGTGGGTGTCTGGTAATTTGTCCCTGCGATGGGAAAGCTGACTATTACATGTCCCCACAAGTTCCTTCAGGGTTTTGGTGTGCCACATTTCTTAAAGACTCAGGGAAGTTCGGTGGGGTAACCAACAGACCTTTTATTTGCACCCCCAGCAACTTGCAGTGAGGCAGCAAGTTTTTTATCTCCCTCCTGTAGATTCTCCTCTTTCTGTAAACTCTACTGATTTAGGTGCCTTACTTAGCAGCATGACCCAGGATTTTACATTTACGAGATCTGAGTTTCTGGTCACCAGGATCTGCTCAGGCATGATTATTATGTTTTTCTCTATATGGTCAAAAATTGGGTCAGCCTCAGTTCAGAATATTGACTGGTCATAAGGGATCCCCCCATAAAGAGCACATAGGTGGTAGTAAAGAGCAAGATTCTGATTCAAGAGTGCTGAATGGTGTGGGGGTCAGGACCACGTGCTCATCCTACTTAGCTCTGCCTGGCCCTCTCAGTGACCCTGTTCATACCTCATCTGTCATTTCCTTCGAAATTGTCTCCCACTGTGTCTGGAAGAGTACAACTCTTGATGGGCACTCTGGCTAGAAACTGTCCCATAATTACATGCTCCATTTTATTTTCCAGGCCTAGTAGTTTATTAGGAGCTATTTTTGAGAATGTCTGTCTTTCTCCATTGTGGTTAATCCTGAGTCTCATGCATTGGGATTGTTTTCTGAGAGCATGCCATGAACTAAAAACTGTGTCCTTTGTAGCTGTACGTTCCATAGGCTAAACCTGCTGCAGAGCCCTTTCCTGTACTGGGTCCCATTCAAAGTTGAAGGATTTTCATATTATTTGAAATGCAGTTTATAGAAATATTTCCAAGTGAGAACTATGCTGCCTCATTGTCTGAAGAAAGTTAGCATCTTATGGGAAGTATCTTTGTTATGCATTTTTATTTGCTGTTTAATGCTATAAGTTAAAAAAAATGACATTATTAGTGTATATTTTTCTGCTCATGTTTTTATCATACAGTACCAGTTTAGAGCATTTGATTCATATGCATAATCAGCAAAATTATGTAATTCTTAATTTGTAACTCATATGTACATGTGCATTTCACTCTTTACAGAATAGTGGAAATGTCCGATAAAACCATTTTGTTTTTTAATTCATTTCTTGATTTGCACATATTCTGCCAAAATGCTCTACCTTCAGGCCATTAATGAGTAAGCAATAGGTGGGAGTAAAGAATTGAAGTTTCTTTATCCTCCTCTTTTCTTCTATGTTATCATTCAGCATAAGTTGTTAATATAGGCAAATAACAAAAATAAGAAAAGATACAACAAGGTTTTCTGGACATTTGTGTGTTTTAGAATATGACTGTCTTTCCTTTCTTTTTCTTTTCTTTTTTTTTTTTTGTATGGGGATTGAACACAGGCCCTTTACACTGAGTTACACCCCCAGCCCTTTATAATAAGCCTTCGTAATACATCCCTAGCCTCATTTATTTTGAGACCGGGTCTCACTAAGTTGGTAAGGTGTCCAGGCTGGGCTCAAACTTGCTATCTTCCTGCCTCGGCCTCCCAGAATGGTGCAGTCATAGGCAGACGCCACCACAGCCTCTTGGGATGTGGCTTCCTTGTTTCTGAGTTCAAAGCAAGCTTTGGTTCAACAGGAAAATGTAGCCCATCAAGGCCTCTGTTTATGTAGTCATGAGTAGTATGCTTGTTCTTATTCTGAGTCTCACCAAATGTCCATGCTTCCTCGATCCACGAGGGTAAACCAGTATTATGTGTAAATGGAATAGCAAGAAAAGAGGAGTGTGTAGATTGTACATATCCAGTCCTATTCATGTGCTCTTTGTTAAGTCTGACTGCACCTAAAAACACAAAACCAAACAAAAACTTACCGAGAATTTCAAGGTGGTAACCACAGAGCATGCAAGCAGGCAGAGGCAGGTGAAGAGGCAGATGACAGGCCCTTTAAGCTGCTCCTGGCCATAGGTCACATTGAAGGAAAACAGGGATTTTATCGCCATATTAGCTTGCCTTAGTATTGGAGCGCTTTCTCTTTGGGACTTAATTTACATTGAAGCTAATAGTTTTCCCATCTGAAATTTGACTCAGTTTCTGAAACTAGACAAGTTACTGTGACATGTTATTGAGATGTCTGCCTTCACACTCTAGATCATGCTTTTTTGTTTCATTTTATTATTATAATTGGAATAAGCTTTGTTGTCTGCCCATTTATCTTACCTGTAGGAACACCACAGTTTTCTGTAAGCCGGGATGTCCTGGCTGCCAGTTTGACTTTGCTGCTCAGCACAGTAGCTTCACATGCCTTTTCTCTGAGGACTAAGCACTGCCAGTTAGTCTTGATTAGTTTAGAAATCTTATGATCGTCATTGTTATCAGTGAATCCAGTATTTTCCTCCATCTTTCCAAGCTTGCAAAAGATGTCCACCCCTGTCTTTGTCGCTAATGCTTGTGGCCCTCACGTCATTGTGTATCATTGGGGAGCAAGTATCTTCAGACATCTCACTTGTAACAGTCACCTACTGCCTTATTCAGTGTGTCCCTTAAATAGTGTTATGGAATGTGAATCTCTGATTCTTTTGATGTTGTTCTTTTATTATCTTTGACAAGAATTGTGGCACTTCACTTTTACTTAATATGATCTACCTTTTTATGCAAGCCACTAAGTGCCATCCTAGTGGCATGTTGTTATTGTAACCTGAGCCCTTTCTAGGCTGTAAAATTTTATATTGTGGTTTTATTTTTTTTTTTATTTTAAACCAAGAACATGTATTGGTACATTTTACATACATTGGTCACATTCATCACATTTATTTTGTACCTATACATGATGCATCTTGGTTCTCCCCCCTCTTCCCCGCCCCTCCCCTCTGTTCCCTCCCTCCCTATTTACAGCAGGTTTATCCATCATTTTCCATATTTTCCCTTTCCCTTTTCTTTCCTTTGTTGCCTTTCTGCTTTTCCCCTTCTTTCTTTCTAGTACTCCTCTCCTTTGTATATTATCTTCCTTTTATATAATATCTATTACACCTCTTTGTCCTTATTTACAGTTATGGTTTCTCATATCAGAGAAACAATTGTGTACTCATGAGTGTCTGATTTATTTCACTTAAGAGTATGTTCTCAAGGAACATCCATTTATATACGAATCACTCTAGTTTATCCTTTTTTATGGCAGCATAGTATTCCATTGTGTAGAAAAACCACATTTTCTTTAGCCATTCATTGGTTGTTGGGCATTTAGGTTGTTTCCAAGACTTAACTATTACAAATTGTGTTGCTATGAACATGGTGGTGCATACGTCCTTGTGGTATGACGATTTTAATTCTTCTGGGAAGATCCCCAGTAGGGAAATAGCTGGGTCAAATGGAACCTCCAGTTGTAGTTTTTTGAGGAATCTCCATATTGATTTCCACAGTGGCTGGACTAGTCTACATTCCCACCAGCAGTGCAGGAGGGTTCCTTTTTCCCCGCAGCCCCGCCAGCACTTGTTATTGGTTGATTTCTTGATAATAGCTATTCTTTCTGGAGTGAGACGGTATCTTAGTGTTGTTTTGATCTGCATCTCTCGAATGACCAATGTTGTTGAACATTTTTTCATATATTTATTTGCTATTTTTATTTCTTCATCTGAGAAATGTTTATTCATTTCAGTTGCCCATTTTTGGATTGGGTCTTTAAGTTTGGGAGGTTTAATTTTTTTAAGCTCTTTGCATATTCTAGATGTTAGTTCTTTGTCTGATAGACAGCTAGCAAAAATTTTTTCCCAGTCTGTGGTTTTTGACCCTATTCTATTGGTGGTTTCTTTTACTGTGCAAAAGCTTTTTAATAGCATGTGGTATATTGTGGTTTTAAAAACTCTGTTATTCTAGAGTTCTCCGGTTGTGATAAAGTATTTTAAATCTAAAGTTCTGTTTCACCTCACCTGACTCAGTGCTCTCAGGCTCCAGTTTCCTGCCCGCTCTGTGGGATCCAACTGATACATATAACTTCTGCACACCCACATACCCTAGCTGACTTCTCCATACTGATGTATGTTGGTGAATTCTTAAGATTGGTCTTTTTCTTCTCTAATGGGTGACACACCTTCCTGGTCAGATTATAGTGGGACGTACTGATGGCCAGAAGAGCAGGTAATGATACCTTCTTATGAAGTATGTATTTTCTTCAAGAAAATATCTTCTCCATCATCTTTAATTGTGGGCGCTGTCAGCCTTTAACAGAGTGAAGTGAGCTACTTATGAAAGTCAAAGCATTCAGCGGAATTTAGCGATTTAATTTTTCAAATGAATAGCAACACAGATGTCCTTACTTTCAGTCTCAGGGTCTCACTCTTTCCTAAGCATGGCTCTCAGCTTGGCAAAGAAGATGCTGCAAGACCCAACCTTCTCTTACGCTCTTCTACCTGTAAAGGTGAAGCTGTGAGCTTCACCCTCAGCTTCTGGAGCCTTCTTGTTAGGAGAGATAAGAATCACTTTAAATGCTGCCAAGAGTTTCACACTTAAATTTTAAGGGTGATTAGTCAACCTCGGGATTTCGTTGTGTTCCCGCACATTGAATAACCTGTCCAATGCTACAGTCCTTGAAATTCTTCTTTCAGCCTGAACCATGCACATGGCCAGTGAACTTCCTTCCACCTGTGAAGCTTTAATAATGGTTTTGCCGTAGCACTCCAGAACCATCAGTTCTCTGATCCACATCCCCTCACTGACAGGCTCCTCGGCGACAGCCAGTCCCGGGGTCACACAGCTCTGGTATCTTCTTTTGGAGTCTGTTTCGTTGAACCACACCTGGCACCAAGTCTGTAAGTCCAGTTCCAGGGAAATAGACTCTGGTGTAAAGATGTGCACGCAGAAGACGTGTTACCACTTTTGAAATCGACATCTCTGGACATTAAAGAAATAGGAAGTGAAAGGAGTGTGTTCAACTCGGATGTAATTGCCGAGGAAGCCTCAGCGGGTACCAGGCCACGGTCCTGAGTTCAGCAGCTTT
Organism: Hystrix cristata; assembly: GCA_004026905.1. NCBI lineage: Eukaryota > Metazoa > Chordata > Mammalia > Rodentia > Hystricidae > Hystrix > Hystrix cristata. Next base: position 59,817 of record PVJO010007185.1, on the reverse strand, counting down.
TCACACACTCTGTTATATAAGGTGAGGGGACTGGTCATTGAGCTTCGTCAGTGACCATGTTCCGGATGTGGCCTGCCCTTGGAGTGAAACCAGAAGCCAGTCAGAGCAGATCACTTTCACCTCGGGAAACCCCAAGTGAAAGACCTCCTGACTTTGCTTCAGCTGAGGAATCATCACTGTGCTCAGGGAGGGTGGGCCAGGGAGACCGTGAGCAGAGTGTATGGCATCCGATACCTACGCTTTCAAAACCATTAAAAAACATCATCAAGAAGAGATCTGAACCATTTCTACTGCTTATTAGTCCTTTTGGTCAGTGATTTGTAAAAGTGACATGTATAAAGTGCAAGGAAAATCTGTCATTATTTTCCCAGAACCTTAATTGAGAAAGACTAATTTATTGAGATTTTCACATCTCGGTATTCCCAATTAGAAAAACAGTGACATTAGAAGTCCATATATCTGGCAGTGCTGATGCAAAACTAGAAAGGGTTCAAAGCCACAGTCATCTCACTAGCTGAAGTGACACTATTTGCCTTGTTTTTAATTTGTCCAAATGACCTCAGTATTGCAACTAGTGAATTAGAGATTTTCGCTTAGCAGGCAAACTAACTTTCTCCCTATCAGTTTAATTTGACATTTAGAGAAAGTGTTTAAATACTTAAGTTTATGTTTTGTTATCGTTTGCTTTTTAAAAATAGGATGCTTAGTTAACCATATTTAGTCAGAATTTTTAAAATTTTCATTTGATTGAAGTCAAATTCACTCTTTTTGGTATCCACTTCTGTGAGGTTTTACAAATAAGTAGCCCTGTGATGATCACCACCAAAAATAAACAGTTCTATCACAGCCCAAAGCTTCTCCCATGTTACCCTTTTGTAGTCATACCCTCCATTCCTTTTTAATGCTTCCTGCAGCTCTTCTGTTTTCCATCCCTACAGGGCTAGTTTTCCAAAATGTCATGTTTATGAACTCTTGCAGTATATAGAATCTGGAGTATAGATTCTGTCACAAAGAGTTAAACAGTTTAGATTTATTCATTTATGTCTAGCTTGCGTATTTTTATTACAGAGTAAATATTCCCTTGTATGAGTGTACTGCCATTTGTTTGTTTATTCCCCAGGTGAGGAAAATTTGGCAAGTTTTCAGTTATTGTGGTTTTTCTGAACGAAATACAAGCTAGATTTTGTACGAACAAAGTTTCGCATTTTATATGGGTAAGTACTTAGGGATAGGATTGCTTGTCCATATGCTGAGAATATGTTTAAATTTAGAATAAATTGCCACGCTGTTTTCAAATATGTATGCTCATCAGCAGTGTATAAAAGTTATACTTGCTATGCATCCTGTTTAGCTCTTGGTATTGTTAGAGTTGTTGTTTTAGCAGGTAATGAGCCTATTTAAGTGTAGACTACAAATTCTATTTCAGCTGTTTAGACCGCAGCGCTCGTTAGATGTCAGAGCCTTTGCTGGGTTGTTTGGCTCTGTCCCTGGTATGTGCTTATTCTGTGAACTAATTGGTGGCTTATGTTGTAGTTAGGTTCTTCAAGTCTTTGTTGTGCTTCTCAGATGCGCAATACACATGCTCAGAATTGGGGAGTGAGTGTGAGACTTGTACGGCGGCATACAGAAAATCATGGGATTCCCCTGCTTTATTACTCCCTTCTCTGGGATTTTCCTTACCCGTGCCCAAATTTCTCAGAGTCTCTGACAAGTCAGGTTGTTTTCAGCCTACTAGCCTCTCACTCTGTTGCATAAATCTATCTGCTGAACTCAGCCTTGACTAAGTGTTTAGAGAAAAGGTAGACAAAAAATAACATATTCCTTCATAATATTTGTACCACCGGGGCTCCTTTTCCTTATTCTTCTATCCAGAATGGTGCTTAGGTACCACAGCCACCTGTACTGCAGCTGTACCTATCTAAGGCTTTGGGACACAACCATGGCGGTGTGGCACTAATGAGACAAAGTCATCAGCCAGGAGGAAGGTTTTCCTGTAGGTATTTTGATGTCCATGACTGGGCTAAATTTCTGAAGTTAGTTTTGCTCTAAAGTCAAAGGAGAAGGAGAAACCACAACAACAACCATAAAACTAGACTTCAAGATGTGACTTGCCTTCAGAATCAGCCTACTAGAGTTTATTTCTACTGTTACATTTTGCATTTCGTTCTAAATTGACTATTGTGGGTTTCTTTCATCTTTGTCACTGTTTTGTATCATCCTTCCAGCCAGTTCGTTGTAGGCAGTGCCTCCCTACTGCAGTCTGTTGAACTTGCCAATAGGATGTCTGGAATCAGAGAGACCAGCAGGTTAGGGTCAGGGTTATGTAACCCAGGGGAAAGTGTGAACCTCTGAGTTATTGGTATGGAAAGCCTCTCTTTCTCAGTCTCCTCTGCTCCCCCTGGTCCCTAGGCTTCTGTTTTTGTGCCCTCCCATAGCCATTTTTATAACGTGTTTAATTTCAAAAGTATCTCATCGATAAATCAGTTTTCTGTTACTTGATGTCAGGCACTTAGGATTTACATAGCAAAACCAAGATTCTTGAGTCTGTTTTAATGACATCAGATTTGCACAGTTGTTTTTAGGAGAAGGTGTACATTGCATAGAGGAGGAAAATAAATTGTGTCAAAAAATCAGGTCTATGCCTCATTCTCATCATTGTGAGCAGCCTTATGATTCCTTAAACAATCAAATATGACAAAAGTGGGTATAAGGACAGAAGCACCAAACACCATTCAGCATCTGCTTTGCTGCGACTTCCACTAAGTTGGCATACACATATTCATGTGTGTATATATGCTAGGCAATAAAGTCACAAAACTGCACTAGTATGATTTTAGAGTTGTTTAAAAATACATCTTGCAGCATTACATCTAAGTAGAATGCACAATTAAGTTAGTTTGCAAATGTCACCATTTATTGGGAATGTGTCATGAGCTAAAGGTGACCACATGATAAATGAGTTTAGATGAAGCATTCAATTCCCTGCCACACTTTTCAGAGAAGTTCTTTCAGGTGTCTTCCATCACATCATTCTCTTTTCATGTGAGGGCTGACGCTTCTTCCTAAATGAAACTCTTCCTTTCCCCTTTTAACCTGGAGCCCTTAAGAGTCCTTAATTTGAAAATAAATAGACTGTACCCTTTGAGAAGAGAGTTTTGAAATATTTGTTCAAGTGTGTCTCAAGAGAAGAGCTTTCTTCTTGTCAGAAGTAGAGTGATCTTCTTGTTCTTATTTCTTGTTGCAAATAAAAGCAAGTAATTTGTCTTTATCGACAAACTTAGAGGTGCACATTGTAGAGTTTTCACCACAATCCCCATTGCAGACAATAAAACTACTAGCATGCAGATGAAACACATTAATAGTAGGTATACCAGGATAATCCCAAAGGATTTGTGGCATAAAACAAAAGTCCTACCTGAATTTAGTCCAGACTGCAGATAAGGCTGGCCCTGCTCCAAGGGTTAGAGGGAGCCACTTGGTACCATATCTCTATGTCCTCCATGAGAAGTGGCACTTTAAACTAGACAGTTGCTAATACCTTGAGATTACTTCAAAGTAATATACTTCAAATTGTTTATTTTTGTGTGGGGAAGAGGCTAAAAGAAACACGCAGGGGAGATAGAGACGAAGAACCCTATTGGTGGACTCTTCCTAGTGTTAGACTAAAGTATGTAGATTTCAGGAACTTAGCAACACAGAAGACCTCAAAATAAAAATAAAAGTGTTGAGAAGGAGGGCCTGGGATGCAACCCTGGGCTCAAACCCAGAAGAAAACCAGGCAAGAAAGTCCCTGGAGAAGAAAAATTTGAAAGGTTGCTATGGGGCTAAATGATGCTACTAAGCAAGGTGGGGAGTCTCTGCTCAGAGACCTCCAAAAGGCGACAGCAGTTTGAGGTCTTTTCCAGCTGAAGTGTTTGTCTTATCTGTGGTTAGCAGAGGTTGGGTAACTTTTCATGGGAAGAAGGTACACTCTATGTGGCTAATGTAGAGTTCTTTAAGCAGCATTTACAGCAATTGGATTTTTTTTTTTTTTTTTTTTTTTTTTTTTTTTGTGGTGCCGGGGATCGAACTCAGGCCCTTGTGCTTGCAAGGCAAGCACTCTAATCACTGAGCTAAATCCCCAGCCCAGCATTTGGATTTTAAAGTGTGAGTTTGGCACCCAGCTGACTTTGCATTCACGATCTTAGGCTGCTTGCCAAGAAGCAGACAGGACGGGCGCCATTTTTGGCCAACACACAGAGTTGTGTCTAGTCTGTTCACTAACCTTCTAATAATTTGGTTACGAGCAGGCTTCCTGAAGGACTGTCTCTTCCCTGAGCCGGCCCTGCTCAGAAAGGCAAGCAGCTGTCACAAGTATTACACACACACACACACACACACACACACACACACCCCATTGTTTTACAAAGGAGTCCCGGTAACTGCAATTGCCCCACAGTGAAATTGTAGAGTCTCTTAGGTGAACATTTTAGGCCAGTTCTTGTGGATCTTACCACTTAATCCAACACTCACCTGAGTCCCTCGTCCCCATTATCACTTCCTAAGGTCTGCTGCATGACTGCTGTTTGTGCACATCGTGAGTCGTTGCTGTGGCTCGCTTAGAGTCTGGTGTTCACGAGCAGGGTGGCTTCAGAAAGGAGAGACAAAAATCAGTTCTTAGGGGTCTTATTTCATGAATGAAAACTGGAATTTGTCGATGGAGGTAAGAATGGCTGAATATATTAATAAAGAAGACACATTTATATTTTACTTGGCAAAGAGGGGCAGCACCCTTGGGCAGGAAAATTCTATATTATGCATTTTACCTGAAAATATTATATAATATAGAAATATTTTTGAAGGGCAGTATTATATACTGCATAACTCAGAATTTCAAAGAATACACCTTTCAGTGCGAAGTTTATACACCCAGAGATCAATTTGTAAATCTTATTACTGAGAGCTTTTTTTTAATCAAATGGAAAAATACTAATATTAATTTTTAGGAAAGAAATGCAATATATTTTCAGGACTTGATCTCAGGGAACCAAGAGAAGAGAGTTTGCAACAATAATCTGTATAAACAAATTTTTATTTTACAGAAGTACACCAGGTCTGTAGAAATTATGTCAGGGAACTTAATAACCAGTGACACCATCGTTTTGATGACCATATATACCAGCATTGCAATATCTGGAAGCTAAACGGCTTCCTCAAAATGATACCTGTGTGATGCTGAGCGAGTCACTCAAGCTCTCTGAGGCTTGGTTTCCTCATATTAAACTGAAGAAAGTACTGATTATAATAGTCCCAATTTTGAAGGAGTTATTAGGATTAAATGAGATCATCCATGAAAAAGATATAGTAAATTTCCTGGCAAAGAGTAAGCACTATGAACATTAACTGTTATATTTGAGTAAATAAGAGTATAAAGAACGAACAGTGTTGTGACGCTTGTAAAAGCCACCCTGTGTTTCATCACGATGTTCCGTACAACAGCCAAGTTGTCAGTTTTGTGCTGACACTAAATTAGGGCCCATAGTTGTGCTTCCACCACTCAGGAAAGAGCTGATCCATGTTTCTCTAAGAATCACAGAGACTTGGAATAAATCAGAGCTCCACATCACATGTAATTGGTTAAAAAAAAAATACCCGTAGAAAACTAAGTTTACTTGCAGTTTAATCTGATTATTTGATGATATGCCTTGAACCCATCTTTAGGAAAAAAGAAAAAAATTTATATTCAAAATAGCGAGTCTCATTTCAGCTTGTAAATTACAGTCAATTTTTTCTATGCAAGTCAGGCAGTGATTTCATTAAAAGAAGTTGTTTAACATTTTCTCGTGTAGACAAATCTGTCGGTGGGATGAATTTTTCATTCAAGGTACTAAAAATAAAGTTTGTTGTTTTTCATTAAAAATATGCAAAATAATAATTTTTAAGTGAATAGTTAAAATTGCATATATATGTGTGTTTGAGTGTACAACATGGTAATTATTTTAATGTGGCTCAGTGTGACTTAAAATACTTGTGTCAAAACTAAACAGAATTAAACTGTCAGTAGTCTACCTTGTTTCTTTATGAAATAGAATGTGCTGTGGCTCACCAAACAAGCATTAATTAATGCAGTTGCTCAACTGGTGTGTTTCAGCTTCTGGTAAGATATGCAAATTAAGTAAAATGTGCTATGATTTAAATTTATATTATAAAAACCTTTTGTTCTCAATTCACTTCATAATAAGCAGCATAATATAGCAATATTTTCTGGTAGACTGTAGAAAAATTCTATTAATACATGTTTGCGTATGTGTATTTTTAGAATCAATGATAACTTACATAATATCGCCAAATGGCGAGCTCCAAATTACATGGAAAAACAAAATGTGTTGAGAATAAGTGCACATGAGCCATTGGGGCAGACAGGTTACAAAGTATTCCAAAAAAATAAAGAAGTCCTGCTATTTCAGAACTAAGAGAAAAGAATAAATATTGTCCAATTCCACTCAGACTCAATATTTAGAATACAAAAATTCAAGGTGTTGGTTAGAGGTTACCAGAAATAAATAAAGGTGGGGTTGGGGATTAAAGTTACTGGATAATGGCAATTTCTATCTATTTATCATTTAGCTAAAATTGGGAAGAAAGAGACTAACAAAAAAGTAAAAATAGGTTATATGTACTCCAGAGTTTACTCTAGATAATTTGACTTGGGTATAGGAAGAAAAGACTAGATCCTGTGTATAAACTTAACGTTTATCTAAAAATAAGTGAAACACTGAAATTAACTAATTAATATACATATTTTAAAAGGTGTTGAGTTTTGTCCCTTTTCTTAAGGGGTTAAGTGTCCCCTAAGTTTCATGAGCTACTCAGAAAAAATCATAGACATGGTAAAATAATATCATCAGAGTTCTTAGCACTGGTTTATCTTAAGCATATTGTGATATATTGCACTAATGTGAACTAAGTGAATTAATATATTGTACATTTTTAACAAAACATACTGGTAGGAATTGTGTGTGTGTGTGTGTGTGTGTGTGTGGTTTAAGCAATGTCTACAAAAACATATTACTTGAACTAAAACCACAAGGCAAGTACATGTAGACAAAACCAAATAAGTAACAGCAAGAAATTGACAGGCTGAATATGTGGGGACACAGGTCACCCCGATGTGTAAATATGACTGTAAGAGACCAATATATGGCAAGATATATTTCTTCGGGGTATTTTGAACACATTATGTTGAGAAACTGTACACCAGAATAGCTGTCTCTGGAGAGGGGCCCTTTTGTGATGCAAATTTATATCTAAAAAATTCATTAGTAAAGCTATTTGTAGCAGGAAAAGAACTTTGATTGTGTGACGGACTTTCAACTTTGTAGCAAGGGAACCTTTAATCGCTTTACACTTTCTCTTTTCTCCCTTCTACAACTTCTTTCTGCCACTTGATTCATTCCAAGTCCCTATTCCTTTCTGTAGCTCAAGACGTTATATAAGCTTTAGTCATTTGGTCTTTCTTGCCATCTTAGATTTTTTTGAGACTTTTGTGCATGTGTGCATCTGTGTGTGTACCTTTATGTTGACTTTTCTTCCTATTAAGCAGTCTCATGTTAATTTAATTCATAGACACAGACCTAGCCAAAAAACCTAGAAAGGTAGACGAAGCTATTTTTCCTCACTCACAGATAATTGTATTGTTTTGTATAAATACACACTTGAATATAATATGAAGTAAATCAAGGACAATCTGTCCCTTGTGTCAAATTTGAAATCACCGAAAATACAGCTTTTATTTTCAGTCCATACCAACTAACCTGGCTTGAAATTTCTTATAGCATTAAATAATAGCTGTTGATGTTACAACGTGGTCATGATTGGGAAACGAGTTTTTAAAAGTCAATACATTTTATGTTTATGTTCTTTATAATTTATATTGAATTCACTTTATACATATAAAGAGTCTTTATTTCTGATAAGTAAATAGACAGTATTATGGGATAGAGATTGTTTTTTTGTCACCAAATGGGGTCCATGAAGCTCCCCACCCAAAGAGGAGATGGGGACCTCACTTGTCCCATGGAATAAACTGACTCATCATTCCAGAAGAAGAATTTTCTGGAAGAGTCAGTGATGAGCGTCAGCCGATTCATTAGGCAGAATAGAATATAAGCCAGAACAGGGAAGGAATCCAGCTTGAGGAGCAGAAAGGGGCCCATCTCTGATGAGGAGCATCTGAATAACCTGTTAGAAAAATCCAAGACCCGGTTTTCGGGGATTATCAGAGGTTCTAGACTCTTCCCGATCTTCATCTCAATTTTGGTTTTGCAAGGTGGCAAAACCGTTGAGAAGCACTTTGATCACCATGAAAGGATCACTTCTGCTTGGGGCAGTCTGAGTTTTTTGGAGGCTGTGCTGGAATCCATGTGACGTTTAGGGCGATGGTTGGTGGCCTCTGGGTCCTCATTGGTGGCTTAAGGTTTGTAGGCCCAAGGAGTCACTGTTCTACAGCAAAAACAACTCTCGAGTCCTTGACCGACTCAGAAGCAAAAACAAATTGTGTTCTTCATGAGTGACAGTTTAAGGGCCAGGAGGTTGTTTGTCCTCTGTCCCTGGGGCGGTTTCTCTGTGCATCTTACACTAATAACTGTCGGGTGGGCACACGGCTATCTCTCTGTGGTACTATAATGGACTCACCAGTTTATAATGAGTATTAAGGAGATTCTAGGCCTATGGGATATACATTCAACATACAGAGGAGACAACTATTAGATTTTCCTGGACTAACCTCATGCTTTGCTATGATGTTGTAATTGTGAATTGTATCCCAGTGGAACTTGAAGTGAACAGGGCGGGCGGGGTGAGGAGTGAAGAATTTTTTCTTACAGTCCAATTAACTCATACCAGTTTTTAATTTGTTAACTGACCTTCTGGTACTTCCTGGAAAAGAAAAGAGAAAAAAGTCTGACCTGATTTTTCCATGATGCAGGCGGCTGGACTGATTTTAAGGCCACATCTTTTAATTCAGTTCTATATTCTCCACCATAACATATGGCGAGAGATGCAGTTGAACACTTTTGTGCCAACCACATCCCCCTGGATTCCTTTCACTCTTCTCAATTTTCCAGCTCTTTCTACTTTTTCTTTCAAAGGCACATACCTTTGACCTTTTTCAAGTGGCTGCTGCCAGAACTGATTTGTTTGCTGACATCTAAACCTAGAAGTTAGGAGTCCGTCTTCCCATGGCTCTGCCCTAGGAAACCACTTTGCCAGGGACGAAGCAGGGCAGGATTATGCGAGTTCCCCTCCCTGCCTTAAAGCAAAGTATGCAGGTGTAATTTGGCACTCCAGGGTTCCTCCACCCAGTCAGAATAAAGCTAGATTCCCAGGACCTTGCCACAAAGTCTGGTTTTGATTGGCCTCTTCTTTTCTCCTTCTCTCCTTCTATCATTATTTCTTTCCCTGGATGTGTTTACTTAACAAATCATTTACACATGAATTATCAACACATCTTTTTATTTGGAGGAGTGTGAGGCCAAAAACTTTAGAGAGTATTATCATACAAGAGAACTAAATTCCTATTAAGAGTAACAATACAAATAAAACAAAAACCAACAACTAAACTCTCCCAGCCTGAATAGTCAGCATAGTTGTGACTATAGCTGCAATGGCTTGTGTTGTTGTTGTTGTTGTTGTTGTTGTTGTTGTTGTTGTTGTTGTTTTTTGAGACAGAATCTTGCTATGCAGTTCAGGCTGGTCTTCAACTCACTGTGTCACCCAGGCTGGCCTGGGACTCCCAGTGATCCTCCTGCCTCAGCTTCCCAGGTGCTGGGATTATGGGAGTGAGCGTGCAACCCCAACAGACAGTGCTTGTACAATTATAGCCTGTAGAGATGTAAAATGAAAGTGTGAAAAGAATGGGTATGTGTCCTCATTGTTTCTCCCTAGATTTAAAATTCGTATTTAGTATAAATAAGTAAATTTATTTGCGATACTATGGATTTAATGCACCGAACTATATCCCACTCCCAAGCGCCTCCATTAAAAAAATATTTTGAGGTAGAATCTTATTAGTTTACTAGGTTACCCTGGCTGGGTTTAAACTTTCCATCCTCCTGCCTCAGCCTCCTAGTGTGTTGGAATCACAGGTGCATGGCTTCACCTTGGATTTTACAATGAAGACATTCTGCTTATCTATTCCTATAGAACATACACCCTCCCCTGAAAAAAAGCATGACAACTTAAAACAGTGAGTTATAATCTTCCTGGGTTGAATGGAAGAGCTCATCCCTCAGGCTGTCCTTTGCTGTTGCAATAAGGTGTCGACCGTGGCTGAAATATTCTCAGGTTTGTCCCCCTGTATGTTCGGTGTCTGGCCCAGGATGGCTGGAAAGCATGTTAAGCATTTTTTCACATGGCCACTCAGCATCATGGGTTCAGGTGGTCAGTGTTTCTCACATGGTGCTTTGCTTTCCTCAAGGAGGCTTTCTGAAGATGAGGCCAAATGCTGCCATCTGTCTTCCTAGTCACCCAAGCATTGCAGCGCTTCCTCTGCCATGGTTTCTGGTGATGAGTTATGGGCCGTCCTTGGTGTGAGATGTGACTTCCCAGAGGCATGGCTGACCTTTGGATGTATGCTTAATGACACGAAGAACAGTCAGAGAGTGTGGGGCACTCACTTTGTTACAGAGTGAGTTAGGACACGTGGTGGAGAACCAGGTTTCTGAAGAGGAAAGAGCAGAATGGCCAGCCCTGTTGGCCCTCCTGGGTCCCCTCCTTTCCCTCAGAGGTGAGGTCTGGGCGAAGAGCCTGTTGGTCTCTCCCTTGTTCTCTGCTACAACAAAGCTGAGTGTTTTTCAGCAGAAATTGAAAATAGATAATCTTAGCATGGGCTACCTGGAAGGTATTCCAACACTCAGATATCAGGGAGAAGTGCTTGAGGGACACAAAGTCAGCAAGCGGGGTGGCCCGTGTTTCCCCAGAGGGTACCATAAGGCCAAGAAGAGGCCCAGAGGAAGCCCCGCTGGGACCCAGCATCTGAGAATCATCAGCTAGTGCATGTGCAAAGACAACTTGGAAACCTTGAGACCTATTTGTGTGTGTGTGTGTAATGAGATGTTACAAGCCACATATCTCTAGCCACGATACCCTCTTTGTTCAGCTTGTATTTGGGAATTTAACATCCTAATTCCCACCCTCAGTAAAATATGTTGGCTCCTACTATGTTGAAAATAGGTTCCCTTATTGCCTTGGATAGCCTGATTTTATTGGGAAAGAAATTCTGTTTTACAGATAGAAAACTCAAGGCTCAGCAAGATCAAGTATCCCATGAAATTCACGCAACCCACAGAGGGAAGAATACGGTCTCCAGACTCAGGTCTGCTGTCTCGCCCTGTGTTCTTTCCATTTTCCTTGATGATATCCCATATTACTCCCTGAAAGGTTGTCACTGAAATACAATTCTCAGAAATTCATCATTTTTTAATCTTCCCTTTTCACCAGCAAATACGTTTCTGGTTGTGATAAGTGTAATCTGGAAACTGCTACATATTAATAAAAAGTGACACTGATTTGTTTTTAGGTGCTCATTTATGCAGTGTGAATGAAGTCAACCGTGTAAAAGTGACAAGAGAGAGAATTTCTTATGGCTCATTAGTAGAACACACAGCAGCAATCAATTGTTGTATTTAATAGTCACCATTCATACAAGATAGAGATTTATTTCAGCAAAAAGATTAAACTTGAATAAAGCAGAAAAGAAACAAAAATTGGAAGTGGTTATAGAAAAAGTTTCCAAAAAGATTTGATCTTTTACCAAGCTATATGGATTCTTCCAGTTTTAACAATGCCTGTATATCAAAGTTGAAAGGGAATTATTTTCTACTACCTTCCCGACAATTCCTTCCACCTTCAAAAGCCTGTTCACTATTTTTTAAATTATAGCATGTTCAAAGTAGTAATCACTGAACTGATTTCAGGCCTATCCTTATAATACTACAAAATAATACTTTAATAGTTAACATACCAGACTAATATCTTTAATGGATTCATTTACCTTTAACACTATTTCTGTGAGGTTAGTTATTAAAATATCATGGGAAGATGAAGCACAAAGAGACTTTGTAAATTGTGCACAACTACAAACATCTGCAAGGTGGTGGTGTTGGGACGTGGACCTTGCTAGTATAGCTTTAGCACTCACTCTCATACCTCATTGAAATCCCTTTTCTTTCACTATTTGTCTGAACTATCTGAACAATTTTGGGATTTTTTTCTAAATCTCATCAACATCTTAATATCCACCAATATGTAGAAATTTAAAATAGAGATTGTAAATGTTTTCACAGTTTAATAAGGTCCCATGTACTAGATAGGAACAGAATGATTTGATGTGAAGAACAGATAGGATAAGCACCAAGACCTACATCTTCTATAAGAGCCAAAAAGCAAAACATGACCGTAGTTCTTTGGGTAGGAATTCTGTGCACATGTTATTGCTGTGGACATAAAACAAATGAATTGTGGTAATTATTGTGGTGATTATTTCAGCAGGGTTCGGATCAGGCATTCTTTGAATATCATATAATTCTTCGTAGAAACAATAGCACCTATTTCTGACAGTGCTTTAAGGAAAGAACTTAAAAATTCCAAGCTCTTAGAAAGGTGTTTGTTTGATTTTCAGAAAGGTAAGTTCTTCCAGAAGTATCTCAAAATATTTTGTGGTATGGAGGAAAGACAGATTTATATGGTAATTATTTGTTTTTCCTCTAGTTGAAGCTGCTATTGGACCGTATTTTCACAAATTATTAATCTTGTAGGGCCTTAGGGTTACAGAAGGGGAACTGGTCTTCATTTTGGTTGTAAAATGCTGATTTTTTTAAAAAAATATTAGTATATGTTCATAGTATATAACAAATAAATATATTCATTGCATTGATGTGGGGAATTGGCACATATACATATTGCATCTCAGTGCTTTGTTATTAGTACATATTTTGCAGAGGATAATGATTGCATTTACCATGGGGAGTTGGTGCGTGCATATAACACACGTTAATTCTTTTTTCATTCCCTTCCCCTTGCCACCTCTCCTCCTCCCACCATCCTTTTGTCCCATTCCCCTTTGCAAAAGTTCTGTCCCCTTCCTTTGTTCTCTTGTCTCGCTCCATCCCCAGGTCCCCTTCCTATCGCCACAAAGTCTATCTCCCTCTTCCCTATTATCTTTCTTTTATTTTGCTCTTTAAATTATTTATAATTTGGTAATCTCATCTAAGAGAAAATATGTGATATTTAAACTTCTGTGTCTGATTTGTTTTACTTAGAATTATGGACTCGAGGGGCATCCATTTTCCTGCAAACTATTCAAATTTATCCTTCTTTGTGGCCAAGTAGTACTCCATCGTATATATAAAAACCACATTCTCTTTATCCATTTATCTGTTGACCGTTTACAAGAAAAATCCTGAATCTTCCAGCCATTTATTCATTCAACACATTCTTAATAAGCATCTAATTTTCCCAGAATGTTCTTTGTGTTGCAAGTGCAATAGTGAACGAAGAAGATACAAAATATCTACTCCCATCAAGTTGATACTGTATGGTGAAAAGGAAACCCCCCAGAGATGAAAGTGTATTTTAGAAGGTGACAGACACATGAAAATAGTAAAGGAGACTAAGGTCTTCAGGAGTGCTGAGGGTGGGGATAGCGGGAATTTAAAACACCGTGCTAGATAAAGGTCTCATTCAGGAGGTGATGCCGAGGAGTGTGAGGCCTGAGCCAGAGGCTGACGGACCATCTACACAGGTCAAAACAAACCCCAGGACCAAAGTGGGGTCCTCGGTTTACCTTCTGAGTGACAAGTGGAGCCTTTGGAGTGTGCGAGCCGAAGAGTGGCACTAACTTCCTGTGTTTTTAAAGGGTGGCTCTGTACAGTATGTAGAAAATAAACGATGGCTCCCAAAAGTAGAAACAGAAAGAACATTAAAAAAGCCATATTAATATTGGAGGATGAAGGTGACGTTGGCGGTTTACGTGTAGCCCTCAAGGGGTGGGAAATGATTGGCTCAACAAATACCTAGAAGTAGAATTTTAGAGTTTTCCTGACGATTGAGTTAGAGTCTAAGACAAAATGGAAAATCATGATAATTCTGGGTTCTTTCTTGTTTTATGCACTAGCTATGGTTGTTAAGACTGCCTCTTTTTCAGAATTTATATCTTTTTGTCATCTTAACTAGGAGGTATAATAGTCACCCCAAACTTAACGAAGCTGAAGCAGAAGTACTGATTCATATTACAACTGTCAGATATGTCCTCACTGGCCCTTTAGCTCTAATATCCCCTGTGCTTTCTCCTGATGTGATCTCCCTACTTTCCGCATCCTATTTGCTCTGCCCTCCGCTTGGGATCCCTCCATCCTGCATTTCTCCGCATGGATACTGCCTTTTCATTATCCAGACGTCTGCCCCGACAGAATTGTCTGGACCCTCCCTCTGGTTCTGCCTACTATCCCTCACTATTTTTTCATGTTTTATTTTTTGAACACTTTTCTTTATCTGCCATTATTATACTATTAATTTCAGGGGGTAGTTATTATTTTTCTCCAACACTAACCTATATGAGATCCGGTATCTTATCTTCCTAGTATGCCTCCATTTTCCTAGTACATAGTATCAACCAACAAGTTCTATTATCCTTTGACATGGTGGCATTTTCTCTTCATTGTAAGCATGAAGGTAAAAAGAACTTTAAGAAAAATCTTATCACAGTTATGCTTTATTTGTATAGATATTGCCAGAAGAAAGTCGCCTTCTCATTAAAGTAAGCCAAATGTATTTTCATATGTAAGAGGTAAGACCAAAAATTACAGCGAATGTTTAAAGTAAAAAAAAAATTTACAGTAAAGGACAGATTGCCATTAATCTTCTTCAAAATACTGCTTTGACACACTTGTCCCATTGCTACTGACACGTTCTGGAGCAGTTCTGGAAGCGCCCTTTCGAGGGTGTCTTTAGTTGTGTTGTGGCTGCCTTGATATTCTGAACTGATTGAAAAATTTCCCTTTTGGGGTCATTTGACTTTGGGAAAGAGCTGGAAGTCTCAAGTGAACACGGTGGAGGAGAGAACACTGCGAGGTGTCTGTGGGCCAGCCGCACCCGTGTATGGTGCCTGCTGGCTGTAGTCACTGTGGTTTTAGTCACAACTTGTAAAGACTCTCACAGAAGGTAATGTCCAGAACTGCTGGAGAAAGTGACAAGATCAAATAAATAAGAAGGTTCAAAGTAGGGAGAAGTATTTGGAAGGAGATTAATGGCAATGTGTCTTTTACTGTAATATTTTTTTTAAATTTACACATTCAGCCTATCTTTTAATCACCTCTTGTATTTTCAAAAAAGAGATACATTTGAGAACACCATTATGCACCTAGTAATAGCTGAGTTCACTTCCCATTAACTTGTCACTATCTAAAATGATTGTAAGACTTTGCTCCAATATTTTAAATGTTAAAATATTTAATTTCTGAGTCATATTTAGATATTAAATGGCTTAAATTTTGGGGAATAGATAACTATTGGAAAAAAGCTTGTGGTTCAATTTGAAATTTATGTTTGTGTGTTTTGTTTTTTGTTTTTTTTGTGAGACTGGCTCTCACTATGTAGGTCAGACTGGCTTTGAACTCACTATTTAGTCTAGGTTGGCCTCAGACTCATGGTGATCCTCCTGCCTCAGCCTCCCAAGTGCTAGGATTACAGACGTCTGTAAATGAGGACACTGGTCATAAGTGGCCCTGCTTGCCCTCACTCCATGCAGATATTAAAATCCTTTGTTTTTTGTAATACAACTTTAAGCAATTACTAGCCAGTTTATCTCCCAAATAACAGATACTTTCCTTTAGTACTCTGACACTAATATTTTTGTAATCATTTAAGACTTAAAATCTGTTAAACATACTCCTTCCTCATGTTCTTTACTAATCTCATGCACTTTTGTTCCATTATGATTCATCGTATATTTCATCATGAATCACTAAAATCACAACCTTGAACATACCCTTGATCTTCTTGCCCTACCACCCTCTCTCCCATCTGTCTCTCTCTCTCCTTTACTAATATAACCAAATGCTGGTTAATATCAACTCTTGGGCTAATCTATACCTGCAACGTTACAGCTGAATTTTTTGTTGAAAAAATATACAACCATGCTGAGTAGCATCGCATTTAACTTACTATCAGTAACCCAAAGTTTTCTCTTAGAGTTACACAGGCATGCTACACTTTTGTAGTCTCTTTCTTCTTTTACTCTTGTAGAAAATCATTATATAGTTTTTCCTCTTTCATCAAATCTCCAATTCTTCTTCCATAATCTTCACTCTGACAATATTTGAATTCTTTTTCATTCAGAAAACAGAAACAACCAGGAGATGTTTTTCACCCTGTGTCCATGAACACAAATATCAAAGTCACTGGAGACTGTGCAATCCAGCTTTTGTGCTTTTACTGTGAATGAACTCTATCAACTATGTCACTTTCTTCTCTATAGATGCCCCAGATCTTATTTCTTCTTGCCCCATTCCCCTATTAAATAAAAAGAAAGAAAATTTCCCTTAAAATAAGTCCGTATTTTCTGTCTCCACAGTCTTCAACTAGTGTTTGTCCCTATTTATTAGTCCATGAAAAATGCTAAATTCTAGACTACTAATTATTTTCGCAGTGTTAAATGCAATTTGTGCCAGTGTTATTTAGAATTGATTGAAATGTGAGATACCTCTGAGCATTGCTTCTTCCTTCATTTGGATTCTGATGTAGATGCTCTGTCCTCCTGCCTTCTCAACTTCAGTAGCTGCTGGCCTCTTCTCAGGTTCCTCCTGGAGTTTAAACAGACCTCAGGGCTGAGTCTTTGAGTGTCTTCTTTCTTTGTCAGTGTGGCCTTCTCCTCATGATCTGACCCAGGATCAAGATTTCCCCAGGCCATCTCTTTGCGGAAGCATCCTCGTTCTTCCAGCCTGGATTTCTCCCCCAGAACTGTGAACTAGAACATAGAATGTATGTACCGCATCTCTACCTGGGTGTCATACGTCTCCCTCAAAGTTAGCGACCATGAGAACAAGGTTTTGCTCTCCCTCACTGTGAAGAACTTTCCTCTCCAAAGAGTTTGCATCTCAGTACAAGAGAAATTCATCATTTAATTAATCAGCCCAAACATTTTAGAGTCATTCTTCTCTACCCTGTGTCTTTAATATGCCAGAAGAAACTGCAATCTGTCAGCAAATCTTGTTGATTCTTTTTCACATTCTTTCTTCTTTTAAAAATAATCAACACTTCCTAAGTGTCCCATTATTATTCACCAGCACCATTATCTTTCTTCCTTGGAGTATCACAATCATATTCTAATTCCTCTGCTTCTTATCTCTCCTGTTTTGTCAAAATCTTGAAAGGAAACAAATGACACATTCAGCCATTTAATTTTAAGATGTTTAATAAAAGGACTGTTTGCAAAGTTGTTAGCACAGTTTTGCTAAAGTGACAGAAAAGTTTGTCGTTGTTAGAGGCTAGTAACAACAAGAAGCTGTTACCACACTTAGGCTGGAAGGTTCCAGGACTCAGAGAAAGCTGTAATCCACAGACTATGCCTTTTGGAAGTGTTAGCAAACGTAATTAAAAATGCAGCCTCCCGTCGACCCAGAAAACCTCATTTTTTTATTTTTTTATTTGTATTTTATGGGTACTGGGGATTGAACTCAGGGCCTTGTGCTCACTAGGCAAGCGCTCTACCACTTGAGCTAAATCCCCAAGCCAACGTCCTCACAAAGATAAAAAAGAAAGTAAATAGCATTATTGTTGAGTAGACACTAAAGGGGAGTATGACCTACGTCACAGGCAGTCTGATCCAAGACTGGAAAGAAAGAAAGAATTCCCATCCTTTCATGTGGCCCAGCAGATAGAATCCATTCTGGACACATTCTCGAGGCACACAGTAAGTTGTCCTCAAGTACGAGGACTGCGCAATACTATTTGTCACAAATAGTTCAGCATGCATTCGCCTGGCACTTGCACTAACCATCTGCATTAGTTAATTGACTTTATGCAAAGGAATAATAAACTTCTCCAGTCTTTATGTCAGGAGATAATTTTGCAACTTGGAGTGAGATGCCACTAATGTTAAGCTTCTGTGTCCTCTCAGAAACCCAGAGATAAAGGGATTTCCTTGATTGCATTTCAAAGAGATAGTTTCCAGGTCCTTAAGAAAGATGTTTCTCAGGTTAAAGCTGACAGGAAGCTTATCTTACTCTTAAAAAGATTTACGTCCATTTAAAATAGAGAAGACAAAACACATAATTACAAGTTTTCTAAAGTAAACACTTAAAAAATACCAGAGAAGAAGGTCTCTTATTTTCAACAGAAGAAAAAAAAATAGTAGTTTTAATTTGTATTTGCCTTGCAGTAACAAAATAATGTAAACCCAGAATGCCTTGTTCAGGGAAACCAGAGACATACATTTTTTGGTTTCAATTTTGTTTTTTCCCCATTTTTATTTTCAAATGATTAGATATCTTGACTCCACTCTTTTTCCTCCTCTTCCCTGTCCCTCTCTACCAAGGTCTTATGCTTTGCCTTTAGGAGAATCTGAAACAAGTTTCAAAAATGTACTCATATATAGGTGCACTATTCAGTAAGCATCTGTTTTCCATCACTGTAATGAGATAGCTGAGGCTGGGTCGATTACAAAGAAATGATGTTGATTCAACTCAGTTAAAACGAGTGTACTCAGTTTTGGAGACTGCAAGTCCAAACGTGTGCCGCTGGGTGTAGTGAGGGTCCCCATGGCCGCATCACCACGTGGCATGTGACGTTGTGGCAGAAGCATGTGCAAGAGGAAGAGGTGACATTGTCAGACAGGAAGCTGCAGAGACAGAGAAGCAAGTCTTGCTCTTTTTTTGTAGTAGCCTTTAATGAATTCTAACCAGGATTTCCTGAGAACTAGATTGGTTCTTCCCAAGGGGAGCACTCCAGTGACCTGCCACGAGGCTCTGCCCTCCAGAAGTCTCATCCCCGGTTAGCCGTGTTCTGCTGGGGACTGTTTCCTGTGGCTGAAGCCTGGGACGAGGAACTACATCTGGACAGTAGTAGTGGAAGACACGGGGAATAAAAGGCAAGCCCTAGAAAGAGTGCATTACAGTAAGGGGAAAAGTCAGCGCAAGTGTCTATTGCTGAACCCGGTCCCCTCCAGAAGCAGGCAGTTGGTGGCTGATTATTTTGTAGAATGTTTCAAGAACACGCAGAGTGACTCTCTTAAACATCAAGCAAAGATTCACGGGGGATACATTTATCCATCACTCCTCTCTCCCATTTTTTGGAAGGTCAGTCGGGCGCCGTGGCCTTCTCCCACACTTCAGATGTATTCCCAGGAATACTCTGTGGGCTCATGCTGGCATCTCACGCTACAGCGAGGGAAAGATCAAGGCTTGGGGTTGGACGGTGAAGCTATTAAAGGGAAGTGAGACAAAGCCAGGAGGTAACTGAGTGGGAGGTTGCGAGGCTGAACTAGGCGGTCGCTGATTCAACTCTACTGGACATACTCGAGTAGAAGGCGGAAGAGAGGCGGCGCGCTGATGCCGTTCATGTTGGACAACCTCCTGAACAGAGAACAGGATGGAGAGGGGGGAATAAACCTGGAGAGGCAAGTGAGACATATGCAGCACGTCTCCTTCGTTGCCTGATTCCCAGAATTGTAGCCAAAATTAACTTTTTAAAACCTAAGTCAGATCATAGTCTCTGCTCAAAACCTTCCCTATCTCCTTACTCTGATGCTTTTTCTACCTCACGATTGAAACCATGTTTGTTAAGGAAGCAGTCAGATTTTCAGCTGGCAATATACAGAGAATAATCGGACTGTGCTAAAACTAAAATGCTGTATAAATATTTGAAGCATGAATAGTACTTCACATTTGAAAATAGAATGAAGCTGGTAACTGTCACCGTGTAGTTTTATTTATTTGAAAGCATGAACATATTAATCAGATCTAGAATGTTAGATTAAGAAGATATTAAATAGTAAGAAATGAGAGGATACTACTCCTAGCTTAAACCCAATAAATTCTGTGGTGTCTCTATTTTTAATAGCATTTATGCTAATTGTGAATGATGTGCTTTTTTAAAAAATACTGACTTTTTTGTGTGTGTGTGTGCTGGGGATCCAACTCAGGGCCTTGTGCTTGTGAGGCAAACACTCTTAACCACTGAGCTAAATTCCCAGCCCCTATTGACCCCTTTAAAGACTGTTTCTATTTAACTTTACATCTTGCCTAATATGGTCTTCCCACTAAAGATAACTACATTATTTTCAAGTACTTGTGGGAATATATACAAAGCAATTCCTTTATTCATTTTACAGGTATGTATTCATCGCTGTGGTAGATAAATAGATAGATAATGGAATTTGAAAATTACAAATAAGAAACATAATTCCTTCTCTCAGTATAGTATAAAAGTTACCTATTCTGATAAGTGCTAAAAATAAAAGTATAACCAGGCATAATATCAATACATGGCGGAGAAACCTAATGCATCCTTCCGGAATGAAGTGTTACTTTCAGAAGATTATTATTCACGTGGATCTTTAAAGTCAGAAGGATGTAACAGGCACAAAGCAGATAAATACACAGCACAGACATTTAGAGGTCCTGGTTTATTCTAGAAACCGCTGGTAGCAGCAAAGTGAGCTTGCAGAAAAGCCAGTGACAGACACAAGGCCAAAGAGACAGCGTCAAACTAGAGGAGCTTTTCTCGGTCCCCTTAAAGAATTCACCTTTCTTCTTGAAAGTGATGAGTAACTACTGAAGGTTTTTTGTTGTTGTTGTTTGTTTTGTTTTTGGTTTTTTTTACAAGTAGCCAATAATTACTGCTTTACCTTTAAAAGAAAAAAAAAAGAAACAAGAAAACTATTCCTTAAATAAAGTGAAGGTTTAACTACAAGAAAGATTAGAACTAGGAAGAACACTTAGAAGTCTATTGCCCTTGCAAAGATGAGCTCTATAAATAAAGGTCTGAATTAATAATATGCTAAGTGAAATAAATCAGACACAGAAGGTTAAATATTGTGTGGTTTCTCTTATAAGAGAAACTCGAAGTAAAAATAATTTAAAGAGCAAACTAAAAGATGTTAGGAAAGAGGGAAATAGACTTTGCAGAGATGGAAAAGGGATCTTCAGGTGGGGGGAGAATGGAAGGGAGGGAGGAGCGGTGGAAAGAGAAATACTCCAGACGCAATATGTATATGCACCAATTCCTCATGGTGAATATATTCATTATATATTGCAAACATATACTACTAAACAAATTCTGGCTATAGAAGTGGGCATATCAGGGAAACACTTCATGAGCTACTTAATAGGTAACTTTCAAACTAGGTGAAGCAGAAAGCTGGGCTGACGTGGCAGGAGACCCACTTACCTATCATTCCAGAATGAACCTCGCGATTCTAAGTAGCATAAAATAAACACCTTTGTTTTCACAGTCCTGGATTCTGGGGATGAGGGATCCAGAAAGACAGCGGTAGTGATGGCTGTTATTTCCTCCATGTTGACTGTGGCCTCGGCTGGCTGGGAAAATGCAAATGGGGAAGCGTGACTCAAATAGCTGTTCTCTGGGACACCTGGAACAGCAATTCTCAGATTGGTTTTTGTCTTAAAACATTTCTACCTGCTTCAAAGTTATTGAGGACGCTAAAGTGTCTTTGTTTATGTGATTGTAACTTTCCATATTCCTAACGTCAGAAATTAAAGCAAATTTTAAGACCATTTGTTAATTTAAGACAGCAATGATAAGCTCTTTAACTGGCAAGACATACAACAGTATTTATAAAAATTTGTATTTTTCCCAAAAAACAAAAAAAATTTATAAGAAGAGTAGTGGTGTTTTACATTTTTATAAAAACCTTGAATATCTGATTTCTCATGTATGCTTCTGCATGCAAGTTTGCATTATGTGGTTTTGTTTAACATAGTTGAAGAAAATTGGATTTCACATAGATAAAAGTTGGAAAAGGGAGGAGTATTTAAATAGCCCTTTTAGATATTTGTAAATGTTCTCCTTGGATATGATATTAAAATTTGGAAAAGGGTATTTTCTAGAAGTTCAGTTGCAGTGCGAGGCTTGAAACTGTGTTAGTGAATTTTGGGGCATTCTTATGTTAAAATCCAATGATTAATTTTGCATTTGACTGGCTCTTTCATGGATCTTTTAGCCATGAATTATTTCTGTAGTGTTAAGCATAGGTCATTGAGAAAATACCGTTGCCCTGAGCTGGACAGATCTTCCAAATGCTGATACATTTCATTTTAAATATTTTAAAATGTCATTTATTAAAATTATCACCCATCTCATCAAAAAAGTCTTGGGAAGACAACTAGCTCATAGTGGCAGATAAAAGCTCAGAATTTATCGTTAGCAACTAATGCTGTTACTTGTTTACTTTGAAATGCTACTTTTCCTTTTCAAGGAAATATCTTCCAAATTCCTAATGTTGAATAAGCGTAGTTTTGCTTTGGTCATTCTTTTATGTAAAAATGTTGTTCCAAAGAAGCATTGTCCACCCATAACTCAATTGCATAAATGCTTTTCCTTGAGCTGTTTCTCATATATATGGAGGGGTGTGTGTGTGTATTATATATATACACACACACACCTGTGTATGTATAAACTTTATATATATGTACATATGTATATATATTTCAGCTATGATTGGTTCCTAGGGCTGACATGACAGTGGCCAGAGATTGGGTGGTTTATCAAACAAAAATTTGTTGTTTCCTCACTCTTCTGATGGCTAAAAGTTGAAGATCGAGGTGTTGAAATGTTTTTTTTTAAACCTGCCTGAGGCTTGTAGATGACCACTGTCTTGCCACATGATCTATTTTCACTTAGTGTTTCCTCTGAACTGGTGCATGTCTCCTGGCTCTATCTGTCTCTCTGCCTCTCTCTCTGTGTCTGTCTTTCTCTGTCTTTGTCTGTCTGTCTGTCTGTCTTACCCCCTCCACACACACACCACCTTCCTCTGTATGTATTTCCTAAATTCTTCTTCAAAGAACATGTACATATTGGGTTAGTGTCAACTGTAAGCCAGTATTAATTACCTCACCTGAAGACCCTGTTCTCAGATACAGTGATGCCTGGAGGTATGAGGGGCTGGGGCTTCAACATGAATCTTGGAGGATACAAGTCACTCTTTAAGAGCAACAAAATACTTCATGTGCGCTTTAGAATTTTCTACGTAGAATAGTAGAAGGATGATTAATGAATTTTTCTTTCATAAAAATTATATTTATCTGCATCATCAAGGATATATATGAGAGAAAATAACTTTTGTTCTTGCAGGTACCTGGTGGTGAAGAATTTAAATACTGCTAATTCAGTATGGGGCCTTTGTCTTGATCATGCGAAGGAAGCAATAGTTTTAGCCATCCCTGATTTTATACCTCTTCAAATGTCAACAAAATAAAAAAAGGGAAATAGTGTATTAGTATAAAGAGGAGAGAGTCTGTGGATACTGAGAGAAATCAGTTGTTCTTGCAGGTTCATTAACTAAACTTTGTGAAGCACTGATTTTCACTGATAAAGCTAATATGGGAGGGCTGCGCGCTCTGAGCTGGTTGGCAGATATACCTAGACTTGGTCTCTGGACACAGGTTGGGTTTTCTTATAATATGCAGGTTCTGGATAGTTAGTGATCTTAAAGAACATCTCAATGAATGTCACAGCAAAGCATATGCTGAGTGCTCTTTTATGCATTTGTTTTTATACATAGTATGTCACATTCTGCTGTTTAAATAATCACAAACCCACCCACAGTGAAGAGAACAAGGTATAGACACCTAGGTCTCACTGACTAGAATTGATCTAGAATTTGGTCTCACTGACCAAAGAATTGATAGACATGTTTTAAATTTTCCACAAACTGATTTTGGATATAAATTATTTATTTTCTTCTTCTGTGCAGTCTACACTTAGTCATCCAAAGAACTCTGTCGAAATTTCATTCCATGATAACATCAGACTCAAGAACCAGAGTCTTGCCATGTAAATCCTGTCTAGGTGCAGATAAAGTTCCTAGGGCATGGTAACTTGTATGGGCCTTCTTGATTTGAAGATTGAGAGTCTAAAGAGTTCGTTCATCTGCCCCACAATCATGCAATCACCCAGCTGATGTGCTAGTCACTTTCCCATAGCTGGGTCAAAATAGCCAACACTCAAAATTTAAAGGAAGAGACGCTTGTTTGGCTCACAATTTCAATGGATTCGGTCATCTGGCTCCAAGGCAGAAAGCATGGTGGAGGAAAGCTATTCACCACAGGAGATCAAAAAGCAGAGAGAGAAGGGAGGAGTGACTTGGGACCTCCCAAGTCATGCCCCAGTGACCTGCCCTTCCAACCAGTCCCCACCTCTGAACATAAGATTTGGGGAGTTATTTTAGATCCAAATAATAATATAGCTTCTGTGGGAAAATGAAGCAACAGGCACTTCATTTTACAAAAAGAATGATTAGAGTTCTTCAGAGACACGCAAGTGGTAGGAGGTATGCACACACAGGAAAAGATTTATTATAAGGTGATACTAGCTCACCTGACAAGGGGGCTGAGAAGACATGGAACCAATAGGACACACACACACACACAGAGTCAGTCATACAAGAAGAGTCATACAAGAAGACTGACACAGAGTCAGTCATACAAGAAGAGTTTTAGGTGATGGCTGAAAAATCATAAGGTCTGTTCTCCTCGTAAGTATGAGATGAAGGAAACTGCTCGTATATTCCACAGCCTGAGAAATGGTGAGCTGGTTGTGTATGTAAATTCCAGTTCTGCCTGAAAGCTTGAGAACCAGCAATGCCAAAGCAGGATTGGATTGGTGTTCTACTTCAAGAGTGATGCAAAATTTATTCTACCCTCCTCCACCGTTTTGTTCTCTCCAGGCCCTCCGTGGACTTGATGTTGCACATCACACTGGACAGGGCCATGTACTTTACTACTAACTCAAATCCAAATCTCTGGAAATACACTCAGAGACATACTGAGACGTCACGTTAACCTCCTCTCTTGGGATGCCCATCAACCCAACATGTTAAATTAACCACCACACAGAGAAAGTGGGAGGCAGCCAGAAGTCATGTGTCAACAACTCTAAAATTTGCGGGTTCCTCGATTTGAGTTATACTACTCTTTGCCACTGCCCTTGGCTTTGCCCGCATCTTTTGTTTCCCAGCTGAGGTGGCCTGTGTTTGTATTTGAGTGGTTTTCTCAGCCTCTTTTATGTGTAAAAGTGTTGGTGTTCAAAACCTCTTTTTATTTTGTTTGCCCTCTAGGTTTTCAGCCATTTATATGTAATTACTAGGTTATGCACCATAACCCCTCCATGTCTGTTTTTCCAGCGCTTAGGGGATGAAGGTGGTACTAACCGCTGGGGATGTAGAATTTAACAGGTGGGCACGGGTCCTGTGCTCATGGAGCAGGAAATCTAATTTGACAGTATTTTGTTACTGCGATTCATGAGTCAGTGAAAGACAAGTAGAGTTCTCCATAGAACCTATAGTAGAACAGTAGACCTTTTCCAGAGGGTCAGAGAAAACTTCCTTAAAGACATTTAAACTTCCTAAAGAAGGGGAATGATAAATACCAATTAACTTTAATGTGCGCACTATTCCTGTGTTAGTGCTGTACATTCTTTGGCATTTAACTGATGCCTTCTTGTAAAGGAAAACATCACTGTTAATTTGAATGTACATCAACCCGCACTGCGCATATCTTTAGTACAATCGTCCACATGGAGCAGACAGAGGGGAGAGTTTTTCTGCCCTTTCTGTGGCAGAAATAGTCATTATAATTTTATTCTTACATAACTGAATCTGTATGCAGCAATCTTAGCAGCGTGGTATTGTTAAGCACACGTATGCTCACATGAGTGATTACTCCTCATCATTTGATCTCTTCCATAAAAAGAATAAAAGTTACTGTTGAAATAAATAAGAATAAGGAACAGGGATTATGGTTATGGGCCTAGTGCCTATGATTAAACATTTAACAAGGTTCCTTTGAAAGCCTGAATTTTCAGGGATTTATTGTTCTGATATAAAATTCACTGGGATTAAACTAGGCAGACAGCGACTTTTTATTTTCTAAATCTAGTTTAAATTGGTTTTCCTGTTTTATGTTATGAAAGGTTAAAGAAAAATATCTCAGTATTTCCCGTCTCCAATTACATCAGAGCTCCTTTTACTCAGGAGCTGTGCGAATTTAAAAAGTAATAATAATAGTAAAACAAAAAGATAGCTTTATAGACATGTATTTCAAGATAGAAAATGAGAATATGAGATGGGTTCCTGGTAATTGGATGGGTTTATACTAATTGTATTTTCTTCTCTTTCACAGAGAATTGCATCTTGCGTAAGCTGTGTCTTACTGTGTGTTACATAATATTTAGCACCATGTCTGCCCTCTTCAGTTGGTTATATCTTTACAAGTAGCCTGATTGAGCTTTCCTGTTTGGGATATTTGTAACCTTTGCTTTTAATTTGGCTGTGTGTTAAAATAGACATCTGTAATACTATAATTTTTTTCGTTTTTAACACTTTTATAGAGTGCCTTTTTTGAAAGGGCTCATTCTACTGCTACTGAACTAAAAAGGTAATTTCTCTCTGCTTCCAATAAAGAATAAAATTAGGAAGATTAAAAATAAGGGATCATCCATAAAAAAATCAGAAATTACATGACTTAAATATATATTGACTTGTCATTGGTTCTTGCTTACCAAAGCTAAGGTGCTCACTGTGACATTGGAAGCATAATTTAATATTTAATAGTAACACCTCACAGAGTTAGGCATCTATGAAGATTTTTAAGATGAGAAATCTCATCAGACAAAAAATTAGAAAGCTGAAATAGATTAAAGAAAGGTGGATCATTTGAAGATTAATGAAGAGTAGGAAAAGGTGTGAAAAGATTGAAGCTCATAGTGACAATTTGAGCTGGCCTGACCACTTAGATAGCAGTGAAAAGAAGTGTATAGGAAAATAAGAAGTGGCCATCCAAATGGGTAGGGGCCTGGGGGCTGGAATTAGAGCGTGCTGTAAGAACACTCTGGTATGACCCCTGTGGAGTTGAAAAACTGGGACTAAGGCTCAGGAGAGATCAGGGCTGCAGATGACAGAGCAGGAATTCACTTGCATTGTCTCAGGATCAGAAGGATTAAAAAGCACATAGCAGTGTCTGTAACTTGTTCATTGTGCAATGCCTACACAGAGCAGGACTTGAGCTGGAAATGCTGAGAATTTATTTGTTGAGAGGGCACCTGAGAAAAGTAATGTACTCAAGAGCATGTGCACAGTGAGTCTGAGGCAGAGCGACATAGGTGTGGAGATCGTGGGCAGCAGACCCTGCTGGGCGACTCCCAACATAAAAAGTAAAAAGATTTGTCCTTCATTTAAACAAGTTTACAGTGACAGAGTTACAAATTAGAGACATTGTAGATGTTATAGTACTCTTTTGGTAAAGTCGGCATTGGAAAAGCTATTGGAGAAACATTAGAGTTGGGAATAGGTAAGAGTTTTTACTTTTAAAGTGCACGTAATCTGTAAATTTAGTTTGCTATATAACAGAAGTGGATTTCTTACAGGATTTCCTGAATCATAGCATTTTTTTCCATTTGACTCTAGGGGAGATAATTGAATGCAAAGATCAGATGAACTCTGGAGGCAATTAACATCTGATTTAAATTTAGTCTTCCATGGAGCTTGGGTGATTAGACTACCACTTAGCAGGGTTATATCTGTAGGATGGCCGGGGCAGACACACCGGTTATCACTGGAGCTGGTTTGCAAAAGTCCCTGCTGCTTCATATAAATAAAGCAATGAGGTGAATAAACAGAATTTTGGAAGCATATCATAATGTCGTTGGAGGGTGTTTTGATGATTTGTGACCTTCTTCACAAATTAATACAGTGTATTTATTAAAATAAATAGTAACAGTTAAATAAAACAGATGTTCGGTGAGTAATTGAGTCATTATAGAATGTAACATTCATCTACAAATAAAGTGTTTGTCTTACTATGGATATAGAACCTCTGTTTTATAGAAAAAATGCATGAAGAGGCTGGAAAAATGAGGAGTAGAAATGAATATTTAGATATTATCTGCCAATGAGGTCAATAAATATATAAAATTGATTGTTTTTGTAAATAAATCATAGAAAATTCAAAAGATGAGGTGTTATATCATCTGTTTTCACCTTTTTCATGCTGTGACAGAATTATGATGGGCTTTAGTACTGTAATAAACATTTCCTGTGAAGTCCAAGGAAAATATATTTTGAAACCATTGTTTTTATATAGTGCAGAGACATGGTAGACTGATGGAAGCTCTTGATAAACTACATTAATGATATGATTGTCATAAAGTACGCATATATGAATGTGCGTCCAGTGGTGATTACAAGGTGCTGTTTTTGGCGAAGTGTGCTACCTTGTAGGAGTCTTTTTGGAAGTATTACTCCAAAATTACTCCCCGGAGAGTTCATTCTCAGCCTTCAGGAAATACTGACACGAGCAGAGTACTGTATGCCACAGGTTACATCATGTCTTCAGAACTAGACAGTTTTCTTCTGGAAGGATTTAGTGTTTTAGGCCCTTCTTCTAGCACAGTAGGATATCGATGAATACTTATTGAATTAAAAATAAGTAAATGATAGTATAAGAAGTTTTCTAAATTTTCCAATAAAATACAATAGTGAATAGTGATAAAAATAGTGCTTTGTCTAGCAATATTAACATACCAAATATGCCTGGTCAATACAATTGAGGTGCCATTTATTCAGGTATCCTGATTTGTAAAAATAATTTAGATGGCTCAGTCACATATAATTACAAAATTGTAGTTCATTGAGACTCATGATAGTCTGTGGAGAAGTCGCCTGAATTTTCTCTTCACCATCAGTCAACATTTATCCGTGCAATGCATGAGATTCTTGTAGGTTCATCCTGTTCGTGCAAAGTGCATTTGCTGCTTTGTGGGAAAGGTTGTCTGTCAGATGCTGGAATTAAAGGACGTCGCTTTAAATAGGCTGCTGTCTGCTTGGGGAAGACTGAAGGAGTAAGACAGTGTGTTTGCTTATTCTTTCAACTGTTTTAGTGACTGAGTAAAACTTCATTTTATAACCAGGTAACGAGCAATGCTTTGGGGAGAGAAAATGAATGCACATCTGATATCTAACTATCAGCTTTCCATCACCTTAAATTCACTGTGATTTGGTGTACTTGTTATGCTTCTTTTAAAATTATTTTCAAATTATATGTTATCTCGCCACACTGTAGCTTTTAAAGAAATCATTTTTTAATTATGCTAGATTAAAGATTGCAATATTTCCTAGTTAAGAATTTAATTTGCTCCATGAAAATTGTATGTTAATATGAACAGCTTGTGTTTTATAGTGA
This sequence comes from Hystrix cristata, assembly GCA_004026905.1. NCBI lineage: Eukaryota > Metazoa > Chordata > Mammalia > Rodentia > Hystricidae > Hystrix > Hystrix cristata. The sequence continues at coordinate 30,367 of PVJO010007185.1, read as the reverse complement.
AAAAGAGTGTGAGTTTGGTTACATTAGTTTTTGAGATATACTGAAAGGCCTGATAACAAATACCGAACATTAAAATGTACTTTTCTTATATTAATATTATTAGTAGTGATTTTATAATCATTTATGACATTTACGAACCTCCCTATAAATTTGCAAATATTCTCATCTGTCAAAATTGTACGTTTCCATACCATTAAATATGCTCTTAAACATTTTAAATTTTACTGTTTCCAGATGGAATAGAAAATCTATGAAAGAAATAGTCCCTTGATTATATTTGCTCAAACTGAGATCACATCTTAATATGCTGAGAAAATCAAACTCTGTACAAATGGTCACCTGAGGATAAGTTAGCGATTTCTGGTGGTATAAAGCAAAGATGTGTCATAAACCTTTTTTGTTAAAGTTATACCTTAATGACTCATAACAGCTCCTAAAAGATCTGAGTCCATGTTCTCCTGCATTGAGGGAAGAATACTGCACCTTGTTCTTGGTATTAATGATGTGACTTTATTTTCTCTTACTAGATACAGCTTCAAGGTTTCCTGTTACAAAATATTGTCTGAATAATAGTTTAAAGAAACAATTTTCAAATTAAATCATTATTTTGTGTGCATAGGGACAAGATCTAACCAGTATAACTAATTTTTACAGAGAGCAGATGTAATCTACATGAAAGTATGATCTCAGAATCCAAATTAATGAACAGTAAATATTGGTGGGGTCACTTATTGAGAATGGTGATTGTTAATACTTACTTTGATATTTTTCTATAAGTAGATATTGAGGTTGATCTACAGGTAAGTATGAAAGTATTTTAATCCTGTTTTGAGTAGACTTAACCATTTTGTGAAGAAAATTTCCACTATGCATGAGGTTTAATGCCGAGGTGGAAAGATTGTAATGAACTTACCTCCATGCTTTGGCTTCCAAGAATCTCAGAAAATTATTTACCCATTTCCAAAAATTTATTGGATGTATTTTTATAGACTCTTCTAATAGTTTCTGATAGATTTCATTCTAAACCTTTTAGTTTTAATTTGATCTGGTTGTGCATCTGTTTTCCTCTTCTAAGTCCTTTGGAAATAAGACCTCATCCAATAGAATGATTTGTTTTAATATTTTACCTTTAGAAACTTCAAAGTGGATCAAAACTTATTTTAGAAAAGAAAGAATAGCTATTAGCCAACAGGAAGAGGGGGAAGGGTAAAGGCATCTCCCAAGTTCAAATTATGTCCAGCATTCTTCTAAACCTCTCATAGTCTCCTTCATTCATCATAATCACCACATTAGCTGTTTAAAAATAGCTATTATTTTTATAAAGTTTTTTTCAAGTGTTCATTTAAGTAACTTACATACATTAAAAAATTAAACACAGTAACCTTCTGAAGTAGACACTGGGAGAATCCACTAGACTCAAATAGGCTGAATATATTGATGCAAGTCACACACACACAGTGGGTGGAGAAACAGTGATCTAAATCCAGATATTGTAGCTCTGGAATCTCTGCTCAACAAGTCATGTTTTCCTTATTCTCCCCACTTAACCAAAAAACAAAAACAAAAAAAAAATAGACCTCTAAATATGCAATTTGATATAGCCGGTCAGTGGTGAGGTGTAAATTCCAAGCTTGTCCATTGGTTCTAGAATCTGTGTTTTGTCCTTTTTATCCCTCTTGTCTTTCAAAATACATTTTATAGCCCATATATGACAATTTTTGAACACATCTTTCCAGGAAACCTATATTAGCTTTCCTAATTCTGGGACATAATACCTGATACTCACAATTTAAATGAGGAGAAGTTTAATCTGGCTCATGGTTTCAGGGGATTCAGTCCATGGTTTAAAGACTCCAAGGCAAGGCCATAATGGCAGAAAGGCATGGTAGAGCAAAGCTGAGCAGTTCAGCTGCTGGGGAGGCAGAACAGGGAAAGTACCAAAGAGGATGGGGCCAGGCACCACATAATAGTACCCAGAGTTATAACTCATGACCCACTCGACACCCTGGTAGTGTGTTCTGTTAACCTCTTAAATGGCTCCCAAGGCAAGCAAGTTGACACAATTTTAAGCTCAGCCCCTGCAAAACTTTAGTTAAATGTAGTTATTTGGGGAAAACTTCTCCAAGGTAAAAAAAAAAAAATGAAAAAAGTTTTGGAACTAGAGGGTCAAACAATAATCTATCCCTAGGAATATTTTAGAATTTAGAGTATCTGCTCATTTCTCTAATTTATTTGACAGTGAAGGTATTTTAATGTCTTATCTATGAATAACGCATAGGCCACCATATAAAAAACACCAGTCTGCTGTACGTCAGTTTACTTTACATTTTCCTGTAATGTACTGAATTCTCAGTGGTCTCATGAGGATAATACCGTAGTGCCTGAAGTAATTACACTTATCACTTTAAAATGTAATGATGTAAAATCAGGATATGATTAATCCTACTGAATTGTCTCATCTGTTGAGAAAAAAAATCATTTTCTGATATTTATTAGGTCATTAAAATGAGCAGATTAATTTTAGAGATACATTTGCACCAATGTCTTTATATTTCAGAAGTACAAAAGTAATGAAGTGGTTTTTCAAAGGGCATACTAGGGGATCTTTAGAGAATACATAAATCATATAACATGAAAACTAACCACAACTTTGTGGAACATGCAGCTTAAATTGTATTTCACCTGTAAAGTGGACGAATTTCCTCTGAATTCTTCCTTAATTTTAAATACTTTTACCTATCTTCTCTTATGCCACTAAAATGATTACCTCAAGTCAAAAATCTTTTTTTAAACTAAGAACTCAATTATTAGAAATACTAAATGCATAACATTTTTTATTGAGGTCTGTATTGTCTGATATGAAAAATGATATAAACCTTATTAACCCTTATTTTGTCATCTTTTCCTACTCATATGCTTTACTCTATCTCAAGTGTATTTGATTTCATGAACAGTTGGTTCCTGTTTACTTATCTTTTGTACCCATGGCTGCTTTTAGCTGGAACGTTATTCATTTATAGCTAATGAAATGGTTGATAGGTTTGTGATTAATACTGTCATTTTGTTCTTTTAAAAAAATATGTTCTCTGATCCCCTATTTCTTCTTTCCTGCCCCACGTTCTTTGAGTAAATCAAATAATTTTTAGTGTTTCTTTTTATTTGCTTGCATGTATTTATCTATTTGTTTTGTTGATGGTGATCGAACTCAGGGCCTTGTGCTTTCATGGCAAGCACTCTAACTACTGAACTAATTCCCCAGCCCTTATTTGCTTTTAGTTTTAATCAATTCCTCTTCTAGCAATGTTTATAGTTATTACTCTAGAGGTCACTTCATATCTTTAAATTATAATAATCAACGATAAGTACTTGTCATATTAAGTATGCCAATAAGTAGAGAAAAAGCAATAAATTAAGAATTACAACATTTTCATTTCACCTTTCCTCCTTCAATTTTTGATACTCTCATTGTTATGAATTTTTCTTCTAATATTGCTGTAAAATCCTAAAACTTTATTATATGTAAGATAAGCTTGTGTAAGTGTTGCGTGATTTTATCATTTATGTAGATCTAGTCCTTTATATTGTTTTTAATTTATTGTATAATTTACTATTTTATTTAAAATTTTTTATTGGTACATGTTTGCAGTACACAATGACTACATTTGTGCTGAGCCGTTGGTACTTGTATGTAACACATCTTAATTCTTTTTGTATCCTCTTCCCCACCCCTTTCTTTCCACCCCCTCCCTTCATCTCTTGGGCCCCTTCCCTTTTGTGAAAGTTCTGTTGTCCCATTCTCTTTCTTTTATTTTGTTCTTTAATTTATTTATACTTTGGGATACTAAAGTAAGACAAACCATGCAATGTTTAGTCTTGTTTGTCTGATTTATTTCAGTTACCTTCTGCTTCAAGTGCATTCATTTTCCCAGAAATGAGTCAAATTTATCTTCTCTATGGAAGAGTGGTAGTTTATTGTGTATTGTGTGTGTGTGTGTGTGTGTGTATATACACCACCTTTTCGTTCTTTTCCTTTATTTTACTATTTATATTATTTCAAATTTGGTATCCTCATATGAGAGAAACCATACTCTACTTAAGCTTGTGTGTCTGATTTTTATCACTTAGCGTTATGTTTGCAAGGTGCATCTGTTTTTCCGCAAATGGTTCAAATTCATTCTTCTTTATGTCAAAGTAGTATTCTATTGTCTATTAATACATCTTTTGTCCATATGTCTGTTGGTGGGTATATGGGTGCTTCTAAGTTTTAGTTATTATGTATTGTGCTGCCATTGATATTGGTACACATGTATTGCTGTAGTAGGGTATCTTTAACACTTTGGGGAAGATACCTGGAAGAGGACTATCTGGCTCAAATTTAATTTCTAATTTCTGTTTTTGAGGCATCTTCATACTGATTTCCATACTGTTGTACTAGTTTACGTTCCCACCAACAATGTAGGAGGGTTCCTTTTTCAACCCAGTCTCATCATTATTGGTTATAATTTAATTAAGTGATGTTTGTCATTCTTTCTAGAATAAGATGAAATTTCAGTGTTGTTTTAATTTGCATCTTTATATTAGCAAGAGACATTGACTATTTTTCATGTCTGTAGTGGTCATCTGTACTTCTGAGAAGTTTGTCTCCATTTCAGTTGCCCACTTTTTGATTGAATCTTTTATTCTGGGGATTTAAAGCTTTTTGAGTCCTTTATAGATTCTAGATATTAGCCCTGTCTCCGAGGTGTAGCAGGCAATTTTTTTTCCATTCTGTTGGATGTCTCTTCACTCTCCTTGTTGTTTGCTTAACTGTGCAGGTTTTTAATTTGATAAAATCCTGTTTGTTGATTCTTGATGTTATTTCTTGTGCCCTTGGGGTTCTGTTCAGAAAGTCTTTGCCTGCGCCTGTGCCTTCAAAAGTTTTACCTATTTCATCTATCAGCAGATTATTTGACATTTAGCTCTTTGATCCATTTGATTTCACTTTAATATGATGTGAAACATACAGGTCTAGATTCAGTATTGTGTGTGTGTGTGGAAAGCCAGTTTTCCTAGCCACACTTATTAAAGAGGCCATCTTTCCTCCAGTGTGTGTTTCTTGGCATCTTTGTCAAAGATCAAATAGTTGAATATGCTTGATATTGTTTCTGCATTCTCTATTCTGCTCCGTTGATCCACATATGGGTTTTTGTGCAAGTACCATTCTTATTCTATCACTGAAGCTTTGTAATATAACTTGTAATCTGGGATTGTGATTTTTCTGCTTTGCTATTCTTACCCAGGATTGTTTTTGCTATTCCGGGTCTCTTGTGGTTTCATACAAAGTTTGGATTGCTTTTCTAGTTCTGTGAGGATTGTTATTGGCTTTGGGGGGTGCATTAAGGCTGTGTATGAGTTTTGGGACCTGGCCATTTTGACTATATTGGTTCTTCCTGTTCAGAAACAGGGCTTATCTTCCCATTTTCTGGTGTCCTTTTTGATCTCCCTTTTCAGAGTTCTGTAGGTTTTGTGTGTGTGTGTGTGTGTGTGTGTGTGTGTGTGTGTGTGTGTGTGTTATTTTCCTTACTTGGGTCAATTTCTAAGTGTGCATGTATGTGTGTGTGCATATGTGTGTGTGTGTGTGTGTGTGTTTATTTTTTTCTTGGTGCTGAGGATTGAGGTCATACGTAGTGAAGAGAGTTGTCGATGTGAAGCTCTCTTTAGTTAGAACCTGTTTTCTAGTGATGTTTCCACGGTTTTATTTGCCCAGGGATAGTGTTCATGCCTACAGCTTTTCAATTTAAATATGGTTGGACCCTATCACTGTGTTGCAAGGAGAGAATTTCTTTTGGTTGTAACAGTGTCAACAGAACCAAGCATACATTATTCATAAACATTAAAACTTGCTTTGATGATTTCACCCTTTTCTCATTACCCCTTAGAGACTATATTGTACTAGGATGTGTGAGGTGTGGGGACATGTGAGGAAAGGTAAAAGGAAGGGGATATATCAGTGGGAACTGGAAGATAAGCAATATCTGAACAGGTAAAAGGAAAATAAACAGGAATTTAGTCTTTGTTGGAATCATTTTAAAACTAAGGCAAAGGACTAGGGTAGGCAGAATTTGGAAAAGATTTTGTGTGGTTAAGAACATGTATAAAGATAGTTTACAATGTATTTAAACATTGAGGAAGACTGTGAGATTACTGAGGCCTGTTAATATTATTTGTTGGTAGTTTGTTGTTGTTGTTGTTGATCTAAGCCCAGGTTTTTAAGGATTACCTTGCTTTGCCCTTAAATGTTGCTGTTTAATTTATAGCACTGTGTAATTCTTTCTAATACACTTATACAGTCTCCTATTATGTTTATACCTTTAAATAGATGGGGAGGAAAGGGAGGAAAGACAGGAGGGCAAGATAGAGAGGTAGAGAGAAAGACTAAGATGAGTGGACAGTTGAAGGATGGGGGAAAGGCACAATAAAAGAAGGAGCAGATTAAATGGGAAATCCTTAAAATTTAAAGTATTATAATCATTGAAAACCAATAAAGAGGAGCCAAGAGAAAGAAGACTAAGAAAAAATGAAAATAGAGAAAAGAAACAAAACAAAACATAGAAAACCAACCAGAATAGCCCAAATCCAACACATTATCAAGGTTACAATAACTATAATTGGCAAAGTAACAATAGAAAGAGGGAAAACCTTCCTACAGCTGTTGTAGCAATAGCTCAGATCTTCCACACAGCTCCTTCTTCATTGATGTGACTGTCCAGTTTTGATTAGCCACGCATTTCCTACCGTGTTTGAAACAGTTGCCTGTCCAAAGCCCTCAGGACTATTGCTCCCTCCCAACTCACATCCGCAGACCTCCGCAGGTCCAGTTATCTTGATCAGCTAGAAGGGTGAACATCACAGACTTTTGTGTCTTCTCGTCACAGATTTTCTTGTTTATTAGTGTACAGTAGGACCAAAAAGCCACTATCCAGGGTTCTAACAGTGGCCGCCAGAAACTGCAACAGGGCACCTTTTCTGTCTCCTGTTCCTCTGGACTCATGCTGCTGCCATGTTGTTTTCTGATTTTTTCCCAGAACTAGCCTTCATTTCCTTCTGCCTTTCACTGCTAGGAGTTGCTGGGTGTTCCCTCTCTCTGCGTAAGGCCACTGAAAATCATGGATGGGGATGAGGTGTTCCACGAACCACACTCCCCGTTGTATATGTGAGAAATAGGGAGTTAATTATTGTTAGTATTAAAACTGTCTGTGTCGGGGAAACATTCTTTCTCCCTAATATCTCGCTGCCGACAGGCTCTGGGGATGGGAGTGATGGTATGTGGTAGCAAAATTTTACCCGGTTCAGTTTTTAGCCTCTGAGTACCAGGGTTGGAGTTTTCTAAATTCGCCGTGCTCAGTAGTGAGGATATCTTGCATATGGGCTTATTTAACAAGACACACTGTTTCTGAGAGGACAACTTTCTCCCCATTCACTCAGTCAAGCCCTTTCCCAAGATGGCAGAGGCACCGGATCTAGGGGGCGGGGTAATGTGATCCACGCACGGACCAGTTTCCCTCTCCCACCCTCTAAATGGGATTTTAGTTCAGCTGGGTTGTCATTTTATTTATCATGCCATATGAGACTTCATGTTTTGTCCCTGCTTTTCTCCAACACTGAATGAGATGTACTCTCCATTAGTTGCACCCCATATTCAACTATGATGAATCTCTCTTCTTTCATTTTTTCTTTATTTTTAATTAGCATGTGTTTATGATACATAATAAATAAATTCATTATGGTGAGTTGGTACATATTCTTAATCTTTTCTATTCCCCCCCCTTCCCCTCTACTCCTCTCTCCCTCCTCTCCTCTCTTTGTTTTCCTAGATCCCCTTCCCATCTCCACAGTCAGTGTTCCTGACAGCCAGGAGCATGTCCTTCAGGCCTCTTGCATTACAGGACTGATGGATTGCATTCCAGTTTTCTCAGGCTTTTTGTTTTTGAAAATTTATTTCTAATAATGTTCTAACAATGTTTCTAACAATGTTAAATGTCTTCATTTAATATGTGGTTTTTTAAGTATGTTTTCACTGTACATTAAATTCTCAATCTGGATTCATGTATTTTTTTTTTTTCATTTTTCTCTTTGCATCTGAAAAATGCCGTTTTTAAAGAATAATTAAACTCAGGGCTGGGGATGGGAGTGTAGCTCAGTGTGAAGCCCCAGAGTTCAATGCTCAGTACCAAAAGAATAAAAGCAAAACCTAGCCAATCCACTGTCTCCAGTCCCTCACTCTTCTCGTTAAAATAGAGCCATAGTTTATTGTATTTACTGTGTCTTTGTGTTCTGGTGGCTATTACATTTTTTTTCCTCTTTTCTTTCCTGATCATCACCTTTCCCATTCCAAGACCTTTCACAGTGTTCCTACCTGTAGTTTTGTTCATTTACTATATATTTGGTTGCTCTTTGTTGAGGTCCTTTGTCATTTTCTCTTCAACTCATTATTTTGTCCTATTTCTCTCCTTCTTTTGGAACCTTCCTTACCCACATGCTGGTCTGTTTTATATTGTCCCACTTATCTCTGCTACTTTGTTTCCAGTCTTTCCTATCTTAATGTCTGGGTTTGGTTAATTTCTGATGATTCATCTCTAAATTCACAGGGCTTTTGCTTTGTCTCTATTCTGGGAGACTGTAGCAATAATTTCTCATATATTTTCATTTTAACACTTATATTTTTCTACCTCTGTGCATATATTCTAATTTATCTACACGTATGGTTTTGCCTTTAATGTTAGATCCTTTAACATTTTAGTCACGATTTTCTAAAATGCCTTTTTTCTGGGCTATATCTGCTTTTCACTTGCCTAACACTCACAGTATCTTGAATTTGTTCATGTGTTGTAATTTCTGGTTTTTTTCTTTATCACTTTCCTTAATGCTGGGACAAAATACTTAATACTTGCAAATTAAAGGAGGAGAGGTTTATTTTGTCTCACGCTTTTAGTTCATAGTTGGCCAGCTTCAAGGCAGGAAGCCCTGGTAGAAGGGGCTGGGGGAGGAAAGCTGCTCACTTTATGGTAGCCAGGAAGCTGAGATAGAAACAAGGAGCAGGGAGGGAAATTGAGGTCACACCTCCAGTAACCTACCTCTCCCAGCCAGCCCAACCTTTCCTGAGTCCTGCCTGTGAGCACATGAGGCTTTGCAGGGGCACCCTGTCGCTAACCATAGCAGTTGTCCATCCGATATTGTTTGTAAGGTACAGAGGATGGAAAACATTATGTGCTGCTAGATAACTGTGCATTCTTGTATTAGGCTGTTAGGTGTAGGAAGTTGAGTGAATTTAATTTTGAGGTTGTTTTGGGTTTAGGCTGTGTTGTAACTTTGGTTGTATTCACTTCACCACTGTCTTAAGCATTTTTATGAATCTTAGCAGAATTTCTTCTGCAGTTGGATTTGGAATCTGAACATCAGTGTGTTAAAATATTTCTCTATATCTGAGCTATGAACTCTCCCAACCATAGGACACTAGGTGAACACACGGACATCAATGAAGAATTTTTTGTCGGTTCTTCTGGCCTGATTGCAACCCTTGCCAGACTGCTTCCTTGCTCCTGGGGAAGGCTCCATCTACCTTTTGAGAGTCTTCTCCTCATTCTGTTCTGTCCTCATCTTCCTTTGTACCTTAATGCATGCCTCAGGTTCAAACATGTTTTGAATTTGAGTTTCACCGACCCATCGTAACAGACCACGTTTTCTCTGAAATCACAGTGAGCACAGCAGTTACATGGCTGACATTTATAGTTTGGTTTGTAGTCTCTTTATGCAGTACTTAATTCGCATACCATTAGAAGCTCAAGTCAAGAAAGAAAGCTTGACATACAGGTAGAGAACCAACTTAAAAAACAACAGAAAATCTAAAAATGTAACTTTAAAGCAAGTAAATATGAGGAAATTTGGATTGAGTCCTTCAGGTACATTATGTCGTGATCTGCGAAGGGTCTTTGTGCAGAATTTATCTAATGTGAGTAGGTTTTGCTTGCTTCTTGGCTACGCTGTGTTTACTAATCAGTGTAGTGTATTTGTATCCCTACATAGTAAAAACATGTTCAAGTTAAAGGGATTTCCTCCTAAAGAAAAATGAGCCCAAAAATTAGTCATTAAGAAGCAGTAGTCCATTCTTAATTAGTAATTAGGAAACATTACTAGTGCTGCTTATTATTCTTATAAAGCTGTGGTAAATCTTGCCAGAATTGAAAGATTAATATAGTTATGTACATCTAAAATGTACCATTAAAATAAAATTTTAAAAAATTAAGATAGTTGACTTTTCACAAAAGTAACCAATCTTGGCTCTTTGTTTCAAATGGCCTGTGTACACTTTCAAAGGGAAAACTTTTTTTTTTTTTTTGTTACAGTACTTCCCAGGTCCTTCTGCATCAAAAGTCCATAAAGTGGTTTGTAGGAATTACCATTAAAACAAAAAATTCAATTCATTAAAACTGACCAGCTCTTTGGGAACCTTTGTACTATATGTATTATTCTTATTAATTCATGAGGAAAGACTAAAAAGAAGCAATTAGTTTCACAAAATGTAAGTTTATCAATCCACAGCTGTTTGTCAAACAAATTCGTTACATATAATTAGATCTCAATAGTGTTGAAGAATTGAGATTTCATTCTAAATGGTTTAAATTATGCGTCTTTTTATTTCTGTTATTCTCTTTATCTTTTAATCCTCAAGAAACATTGTGAAATATTTTAAGACATTATCTCCTTCCTCATACAGGACTGTGCTGCTAAAGATTGCAAGGTCTTAGAATTGAAAATTTTCTTTCTCTTTAACTGGGAACAGAGTTCAGGGACTAAAACATCTATCCCCAAATATGAAAAATAAGTGCTAAGTTGCACAAAACCTTGGAAAAAGTGGCGTCCAGGAATGCATTAAATGCGTCATGTTTCTTTGTAGTCTTAGAAGCTTGAAATGAGAACCAATTTAAGGACAAGGTGAAGTTTTGGAATCATTTGTCACATCCTGCCCTCTTTAATAGGAACTAAGGACACAGATAAGGATGTCTGGGACAAAATACTAGAAGGCTCATTTAATCCATTAGGGGACATTGTTTAGATGCAGTTAAAATGGTTGCAGCTAGTACATGTGCTATAAGGATGGGATCCTGAATACGATCCGTTTTAACTTCAAATATCTGTGAGTTCAGAACTTCGGATGTAGTGTTATCTAATAAATGTAAGAGATTATAGATACAGTATATGTTAATATCTAAAATATCTAATACAAATGTACCTATGACTAGTTTACCATGGGCTTTGTATGTCAGAAATCATATAGAATGCATGTACATTGTATTTTCTGATTATTTCCCACATGATTTGGTAAATGTCTGAGTCAACCTTTAAATCAAAAATAATATACCCGTGTAGTAGACTGAATAATGACCACCAGTGCTGTCTAGTTCTAAACCCTAGTTTTATTTTTAATGTTACTTTACTTAGAAAAGAAGGATATCTGCAGATGTGTCTTAAAATTTTTGTTATCAGATGAGTTGCCTAGATTATTTTGCTAAGCAGTGTATTCAGTAGTAAACATCATTACTTAAACAAGCAGAGGGAGATTTCACACAGACAGAAGAGGAGGGGACACTGTGATTGCAGAGACAAAAATTAGAATAATGCAGCCGAGAATCAAGCTGTGCTTACCACCACTAGAAGCTGGAGGTGGCAAAGGACAGATTATCTTCAAGAACCATCAAAGAGCATGGATTGGCCAGTGCTTTGTTTTCCTGTTTCTGGCCTCTACAACTTCGAGAAAGTATATTTCTGCTTTTTTAAGCCATCAGATTTTTGGTAATTTATTATCGGAACCACAGGAAATTTATACAGCTCCTTTTGTAGATACATTGTTGAAATAATCTGGATAAAACGAAGCCATGCTTGTGTTTTCATACATGCACAAATGCAACAGGCCCATGGCCGACTGCTTCCTCAATGTTTACCCCAGCTTGCATTCTGGAGACTTTTCTGAGTCTATTAATGTCAGCCACTAGGTTACTAGACTGGAGAGAATAGCACCAAATACATTCAATATACCTGAGAGGTCATTTAATCAAGGACACTATGAATAGAAGTCAGAATAGCTGGAAAAATTAGGCATGGGGTGAACTCAAACACACCTACTCAGGCCCTAACATCTAACAAAGCTCATAAATTATTCCAGTCTACTTTTGCAAGCCAGGTGCTGCTCTACTTGTTCATCTGCATAGACATTTCCATGTGGCCTAAATCATTATCACAAGTATAGCAGGATATATTAGCAGTTGTCCAGGGTCTACCATATCTACCAAGGAGGAAATGATCAACAATTCCAGTATCTTGGAAATCCTTGCATAGTGAGGTGAGACTGCACTGAATGGCATCCAATCCCAAAATAGGATCAGGTTGTCTCTTTAACTAAATTCAGGTCAAATATTCCACCATGTTTTCGAATTTGATGGCCTGGATGATAAGGATAATTGCTGAAAAGTGTATAAGTAAATACTATCCCTCCTCAAGTACACCCTAGGAAACTAGAAGGTTGTTTTGGAGCAACCTTACTAGTCTTCTGAGGCCTCAGAGTCCACTGTTCCTAAAGATTTGAAGATCTTTTATGATCACCTCTAAGACACAAATCACAGTCTTTTTTGGAAGACAGCAACATTGATACCTAATTACACACAAGCACTATTGTTCTACAAAGGCATGCAGTAATCCATGGGATAGGAGTGGGAAAGGTATCTTAAAAGTTTGAATATCTTGCTAGGGGCAAGTGGGTCAGTTTTTGCTTTCGTTGACAAAGCAGTTTTGGTTCAGACCATGGCGTGTGGGGGGGGCATGGTTTCCATTACAAGTATGCTCAGTAAGACACTGCCCAGGCTAGGCCACTTGGGTCCCCGAATATGCCTTTTCCATTTAGCAAAGGAGTACTGTTGGGCTCCTTATTTCTCCATCCAATCAGAGGTGACCAATCCCAAACTTGCAGATTAACAAGGTCTCTGTGCGTCTTCACTCAGAGTCAAAGAGCCCTTTTGTAAGCACTTTTCAAAAAAGGTATAAATTGTTACTTATGTCAAGGAGGCAACGAGCACAAAACCTGAATGAGGCCTTCAGATCCAGGCTTGGTCAGAATCTCCAAATGGCAAAATCATGAGACTCAGAGTTGTAATTCAAAGATGTCACTAAGGATGGGGAATCTTTCTCTAGAGTGACAAAGAAAAATTTTAATTTAACTTATTTCAGTGTAAATGACTACAAATGACTAGTGACTACTCTATTGAACAGCACAGGTGTACAAATCATTACCTCTTTGGATTGATTGTGAAACACATCCCAGAAAAAGAGAAGAATATTATGTACTGAAAATTTCCATAGTTGGAGGTGTCTGAAATTTATTATATGAGCCAGTTAAATATTTAAAAAAAATAAAGGGACCAAGAGATGGAGGGGGAGGGGAAGAGGAGAAATAAAAGAGAATTAAGGGGTATTATTTTTATGTACTGACTCTCTACAATAAATGTAGTCATTATGTACTGCCACATCTAATAACAAAAAAAAAATAAAAACTTATCACCTGCAAAAATGTAAGAGTGACAGAAAATAGAGGCCATGTTGAATTAAAGGCATTTCTGATAATGAAAGGGCAAAAGTTGGGTCAAAACCAATAATCAGAGATAAAGAATTGTAAATAATTTCTTCCGAGGCTTCAAAATTCTAAGTATATCCAACAAGAGAGGTCATTAAACTTTTGACCATGTTTAATGAGAACAGATATAAAATAATCCTCATAAACTTTTCTTAAAACCTTTGTAAATTCTGCAGTGCCTCACATTACCTGTGGAATAACAAAAATCAAGTTGTTTTCAGTTTGCAGTAAAATATGCACAATATAATAGTTTTTAGAAAGTTTTGAGAGGTAAATTTTAGCCCCAAATTTTGTAGTAGATTAATTGTTTTTATATTTAAAGGAAAGAGGAAAATAGTCTGAAAATACTCAAAGAGTTTGAGCATTCTTTGCTAGACCTGAGCAGTTCTTGACAATGACTGGAAAATAATACTGTCAACTAAGAGGTTATTCAAAACAGGAAACACAAGAATAGAAAATTATCACAGTACCTCAATGTCTGGTAATCATTTAAAATAGTTAAATAAAATTATACATAAAATGGATTACATCAATTTGTTACTGTTCTGAAAGAAAATGTCTACTTTATTATTGTGAAAATGTTAATTGTAAATAATTTAAAGGTAAGCTCTATATCAACTAATCATGACATTTATAAAAACCTACACATACAGAAAGTAGTGGAAAGTAGAAGTGTAGCAAGTACTTCATCCTAAATTGTGAAAGAGAGTAATATTTTTGAAGTCTGAATGAGAACAATATGTAGATTAAAAAGTTCAACAAATACTGATAACATTAAAATTATTATAAAAGGCAAAAAGTACCACAAAAGTTTTATTAAAAAAAGAAAAGTGTAAAGCAAGGAAGCAAGAAAATTAGAAAAGAATATATCCAAGGGAAGTATGAGCAAGCATATTTATTATGGTAAAAAACATGAATTTTTCTACTTTATTACAGTCTTATATACAAATCTTCTCTACTTATATTGGACAAGAATAAATTTTCTGAGAAGTGTCAAACATGAAAACAATAGTATGCTGTAACCAGTAAATTCAAAGCACATGGAAATAAGTTTCATTATTAATTTTATGTAAAGTAAAATACATATCAAAGAGCACTAAATGAGAACAAAGTTTATTTTATATTCACAAAAGGTGCAGTGTACAAGTAGATGTAATATTTATGAAGCAGTGTGGTTTAAATATCAGAACATTTAAAAGTACAACAAATATTAAAGATGGAAGATGTCAGTGATAGAAACATAATTTTGCATTAATTTAACAAACTTTTATCAGCTTTCTGACAATAGCATGCGAAATAAATGGTGATACATAATTTCATATTGCAATCGACAAAACTGCAGAAAAACTCATTTTACCTTACTGACAGATAATATTCCTGCATATCAAGAAAATTGTGAAGAAAAAGAAAGGTATAATGAAGAGAAAAATCTAGAATAGATATAATTAAATCGTCCTTAGAAAGCAAGAATCAAAATAACAATGCCTTTTATAGAGAAAATCAATATAGCCATAGAAATACATAGAATATAGAAGAACCAGTAGTGTTATTCTGAAATTTAAGAACTTACAAAACTGTATGTCAAAAGCCAAGTGCAGGGTTGGCCTCTGTAACAGTGAGAAATCTCATTAACATAGTATATGAACAAAATTCCTCCAAATAACCAAAATAGAAATCTTGTGAGAATATTTTCAATTATATCTATGTAATTTATATTGTATATATTAAATAACTGTAATAGTTGTATATGTATAATGCTATATAGCATATTTATGCTATATACTGTATATACTTACTTTATACTGTATACACTGTATACTATATAGTATATATTCATATTTACTATATACTGTGGTCTGTATATACTCTATACTATATAAACATATATGCTATATATATATATATACACCTATGTATACACATATACATGCACACATATATATATACACATACACATATATATGTGTATATATGTTTTTATTTTTAATTGATATGAATTATAAAATTTATGAGATACAAAGTATGTTTACTTTGTACGATATATATATACACACACATGCATACATATATACACACACACACACTGTATAATGATCAAATCAAGAGGATTTAGCTTCTCCATTGCCTCAGACACTTAACTGTTTCTCTACCTAAAATCTCTTTCTTCTACCTATTTTGAAATACACATTGTGACTGATCATGGTCACCCTGCTGTACGGTAGAACCAGAACTTAATTCTCTGGTTTAACCATAACTTTGTATTCACTGACCAACGTCTTCTCATCCTGGCCATTCCCTTATCCTATCTAGCCTCTCTGGTCCACCATTATTCTACTGTTTACTTCCATGAGTTTGATATTTTTAGACTGCACATAGTGAAAATGCACGGTATTTGTCTTTCTGTGCCTGACTTATTTCACCTAATAGAATGTCCTCCAGGTTCAACCTTCTTGAAACGAATGACACAATTTCATCTTTTTTGTGGCTCAGTAGTACTTCATGGTTTACATACCACATTTTCTTTATCCATTTATATGCTGATGGACAATTATTTGTGTTGTATACGTTGACTATTGGGAATCGTACTTCAGTAAACATTGGGTTGCAGATAATACCTTTGACATGTACATTTCATTTCATTTGGTGTATATACCTAGTAGTGGGATTTCTGGATCGTATGGTAATTCTATATTTTTAATTGTTTAAGGAACATCGGCAGGGTTTTCCATAATGACTGCAATGATTTTGTATAATCTTTTCTCTAAATTTTAGCCAGTATTTGTTATCTTTGCTCTTTTTAATAATAGTCATTCTAATTGGAATGTGGCAATATCTCACCGTGGTTTTGATTTCTTTCTTCCGTGTGTGTGTGTGTGTGTGTGTGTGTGTTCTTTGAGACAGGGTCTCACCATGTAGTTCAGGCTGGTCTTGAACTCACTATGTAGCCCATACTGGCCTGAAACTGGAAGAAATCCTTTTGCTTCAGTCTCCCAAAGACTGTGATTGCAAGCGTGCACCACCATTCCCAGCTTTGATTTGTATTTCTTTGATGATTAGGGATGCTGAAAGTTTTTCGAAAACATACCCGCTGTCCACTTGTATGTCTTCATTCGAGATATATCTGTTTATGTATTTCGCCTATTTTAAATGTGATTATTATTTGTATTTTGCCATGCAGTTGACTGCATTCTTCATATATTCTGGATATTAACCTTTTAGCTGATGTGTAGTTTAATAACACTTTCTCCCATTCTGCATTTTGTGTCTTTGCTCTGTGGATTGATTTTTTTCTATGTGCACAAGCTTTTAAATTGATATCATTCCAATTGTGAATATTTACTTCTGTTTTCTGAGCTTTGAGGTTTTATCCCCCAAAATCATAAACTTCCTCCTGTGTTTTACTCTTGGTTTTGGAGTTTCAAAGCTTTCATTTTGCATTCATTTTTATAACTAATGAGAGATAGTGGTGTACTGTCACTCTTCCTATGTGGATGCCTACTCTCCTAGAGCCACTTATTAACAAAACTGCCCTTTCCTCAGTGTTTGTTCCTGGCACCTTTGTTGATAATTTGTTGTAGATGCATAGATAAAATTTTGGGGACTTTGTCCTCTTCCATCAGTCTCTGTTTCTGTTTTTGTGCCTGTACCATTGTGTTCTGGTTACTATGGCTTCATAGTAGATGCTGAAATCACGTAGTATCAAATGGTTCTGCCTCTCTTGCTTTGGCTCTTCAGGGTCTTTTATGCTTCTGTATGAATTTTAGGAGTATTTTTACCCTGGGAAAATGTCATTCATATTTTAATAGCGATTGCCTTGAACCTACAGATTCCTTTGGGTAGCATGGGCATTTTAAAATACTACTTTTTTTCAGCCCATGAACAAGAGATGTAGGGCCCACCATTGTCCTCTGCAAGGTGAAGACCCACGTGTAATTCAGGTTGAGAATGAAGGTCTGAGGACCAAGAACTGAAATGTCTAAAGACCCAGCTCAATGTATCTGCTCAAGAAGAAGAAAGGAATTTGCCCTTCATCTGCCTTTTTACTCTGTTCTGGCCCTCAGTGGCTTAGATAACACACACCCACACTGATGAGGGAGGATCTTTATTACCAGCTGCTCAAACCACATTCAAATGCTAGTCTCCCTTGGAAACGCCTCACAGATAGACTCAGCCAGAAATGATGTTTGGCCAGATTTCTGGGCATCTGTTAACCCACTAGACACATAAAATTAAACTTCACAGTAAAGATTAGAAAACTGTGCAAACTAAAACATAAGGGTTTTGTTTGTTCACGAACCTAATTGAGACCTTTCTGTTTGTGTAGATATTGAGGCAGTAAGATGGGCTTTCACATCAGTATCATTACCGACATGAGATTGGAATTAGAGAATTATTCTTTCTTCATATACTTAGCTTCCTCACTAACACCAAATCCTACAGCCTATTGTGGGAATCTTAGGCTGTTCCCTGTGGTACTGTATTTCATTTTTCAAGAAAAAACACATTGCTTTCTTCTTCCAGGCTTAATTGGCTTGGCTTTAAGACTTCTTTGGGTGAGAAACAACAAGATCAGGGTTTCCAGCTTGCATTATACATATTCAGAGTTCACCTCATTGTGTTGGTTTCAAATTTCATCCACCACACTGTGAATTGTGTCTTCAAGTCTAGAGTCTTGCCTGAGGATGAACGGATATGTTATGGAAACAAGGGCATGATTTATTTTACTTGTTTTCAGCATATCTATTTTTAGCTTGTGCTTCACCCTAGCCATCTCCCCTCAGGGATCCTTCTCACACTGGTCAGGCTCTCATTATCTCCATCGCCTCCCCGTGAGCTGAGATGAGTGCAACCTGAGCTCCTGTCTGATGCTGAAGTACTATCTCTCTCTGTGTCTGACCTTCAAAGATGTCTAGAAGGTTCTCTCCAGGGAAGCCTCTACCATTCCTTTGGAATTAATCTTCATTTGATTAAAAAAAAATAAGATTAATGCCAATCTGGCGAATTTGAGGTTGATCATTGGTAAATATATAACATCAGTACTTTAGATATATTGATTTAAATATTTTTGATTGAATTTGGAAAACATTTCCATATTTCTCTAATTTTAAAATGCCATTTTTAGAAATAAATGTTTCCTGTCTTCAATTTTTAGCAAAACTTCCTGTTTTAATTCCTCTAAGTACACTTCAGAGAACTTCTTTTAACTCTTTTTTTTTCCTACCAAAGTAGAGAATATCTTTCTAAAGAGAATAAAATCTAATCTGGCACTAACACATCTCAGGGAATCGCTACTTTTATGTCTACCTTAAGCCAATTTTGTGATGCACTAGACTTTTTGAAAAGAGGTTGCTATAATTTACATCTTACTAGGGATAAAAAATATACCTTTAGAAACTTTTGAATGATCTGTCTTATGAATCCAGCCTCTTCTAGTCTATCCTTGACATAAAATGTTCCTGTCTCCTGAGTTCACATTTTATATTTCGGATCCTTCCATTTTGGCATTCAGTCCACATTTCAACTTTATAAAAAGTACACTTCTTTTGAGTACTTTACCAAAAAAGAATTATCCGACAGGATATTTTAGAAAATAAGATGTTCAAGATATTTTCACGTACTAAAATGAAGGAGGAGGCAATATATATGAAAATTACAAATAAAAGAAACCACTGACATTGTGCCCTGATAGTGAGTCGATAGTTTTCATTAAATATTCTAGGAAAGCTGAGGCTCAAGTAAGCTTAAATGAAAGGTGAAGCTGATTATTTTAAAATTCAGTAAAAATAATAAGTGGTGATAACGGCAAATTTTAAATCACAGCATTTGTGTGTGTGTGTGTAGCCCATAAATCATATCCATATTTATGTGCTATACATACACATGTGTTTTACATATAAATACACAAACATCTATGTGAATATGTCATGAAATTTCATAAGTTATTTACAAACTTCTACTTTTCTTATTTCTGGAGGTAGTCCTATTGTCATTTATGATACAAATATGAATTACTTATGCTAAAACACAAGGTATCTGAAGCCGTCTTCTAGAGATTATAGGGGTGGGTGTGTGTGTGTGTGTGTGTGTGTGTGTGTGTGTGTGTGTGTACTGGATCACATTCTGGTCCTTACCTGAACAAACACCCTGCCCTGAGCTCCACCCCCACCCTACAGATTCCAATTCTAAATATCCTGGGATATTACTGGAGAATTAGTAATTTTGATGCATAACTCACAGGACTACAGTGAAGGGAAAGGATACTTTCCTAATCTCTTTCATGTCAAAAAGAGGTTTATTCTCCACCTTTTAAGCTGTTTTCATTTTTTCTGTAAATTTGAATGATGTTCAAATAGTACACACTTTTTACGTTGCATGTTTCTAGTTTTTGCCCTACCTTGCTTTAAAAGAATTCTATCAAAGTTAGTTATAATATGAAATTTATCAAGATGAAAACCTATAATGAGCTTCTTACCTCCCTTATATTTACCAATAATTTATTCCTTTACTAGTAGTACCAAATCACAAGAAAGGAGAAAAACTTGTCGATTTAATTCTCTCCTTCCTTTAGTTGTTATCCACAGCCATAGTTATGCAATCTGCACCAACTTCAGCCATTGTGCCTATGCCTTGAGTTGCTTTAATTTATTGGCCATCAGGTACTCTGTCAATTTCTTGCACATTTAACATGAATTGCAAAGTAGCATGAGCTCAGAGCTGCTGGAACGGGGAGCCTACTTTTGTGGTGGAGCTTGAGGTATTCCAGACAGTGCCCCGACAAAATGATAATCAACATGCCTAGAGCAGAAGGCTCCACTTCTGAGATTTTCCACCTCTAGATGAAAAATTGTCCTCATCAGATACCCTTTCCATGAACACAAACTTGGAATAGGGAATCTAGCTCTCAGAGCCTGGATTGAAAGAATTGTTAAAGACTCTTGTTAAGTGAATTGAAGAAGTTACTTAGTGCTAAGAAATGGAAATGGAGATTACATGGAAGATTTTTTATGATAATCCAGTAGTGTCTAGTCATGTAGGTAAAATTTGTTTTCATAAAACAGTCAGTGCTTAATTTGAGGGTGAACTGTTTTGCTACATAATTTCCTGGGATGCCTAAAATAAGGGAGGGAAAAATCAAAGGAAGGTCATAAGGAAGGAAATGGAGTGAAAGCAGGCAGAAAAATGAAAAACAAAATATTTTAGTGGAACTGAATTAGCAGCATAAAAACTGCCTAATTCAAAATTCTCTCTAGGATGTTTTGTGGAGAGTTACGTCATTAAGATAAACTTGGTCAGATTTTAACTTGTGTTAATGAAAGCGGTGGAATTAGTCCCCTCAGTTCTTTTTGCCCACGATTGTGTTGAGGATCCAGTGAGCGTGTGTCTGGGAGACCCTGTCAACTCGGAGGCAATAGGCACATTTCACCTGATAAATGTGAGGTTCAAGTTGACAGCTAAAAATTCCAACTCCTGTGAACAGAGCTATAGGCTTTAAGTCTGGAGTGGGAAGCTCTTTGTTCACAAGTGCACAGCTGATCCAGTGCAGTGTTAGACAGAAAATCATCATTTCAGTAATAATGTGGTGGGCCTAGAAGTTGTTCTTGATTTCTAGAAAACACCACGAACCGATAAAGACAGGTGTTACTCTTCGCTCACGGCCAGTGGTGTTTGGACAGTTTCTTGGCTGCTTTCTTTCAGAGGCCCTTGTTTCTTTCAGTCTCTCTGAAATCCCCTGAGATGAAGCAACATCATGTCCCAGCATCCTCTGTGCTCTGAAGAAAATGATCGAGTAGAACAGGGATCTTTTAAAAGAATTAAGTCCGTGTCAGAAAGGAAAGGGCTGATGAGAAAGATCAAGGCAGAAAGTAGATGTCCCTTAAGGACAACAATCGTGAGCAGAATCAGGCAAGTGGTGGACCTACAATGATTGTAAAATAAGTAAATTATGAAAGTAAATTTATTCCTAGTAAGGAAAGGGCATGTTTCGCATAGCAGTAAATGAGGACATGATAGTTGGGCTTTTATTTCCTAAAAATCACAGTGCTGTATTTAAGAACTGACACTATTTCAGCATGCTTATACCATTTTAATGTATTTTACTAATAATATCACAAGCAGATTTTAAGGAAAACTGTATATATTTTGATAAAGCATATATTAGGGCTAAGTAGAGAAGGAAAGATACTTCTTGAGATCTTAGTTTTTCCTTCAGTGAAAATATTTGTTCATTAAAAACTTCAAAAAATTCACAGTATGTATCCCCTAGAAGAAGAACTGTTTATTAGCCACGCACGATGGTGCACAAGCCCAGCCTGGGCAGTTTCAGGGCAAATGCCCTGGGGCCCTGGATTTACTCTCCTCTCCGGTACCACAAAAAAGAAAAGAAAAGAAAGACAGAAAGAATGAATTTTAAATGTGTGTTCTTCACCCAAAAGTTTCAAGCAGTTGTGAGTGATGACCGATAGTGTGTTTTCCGTCAATGTGGAATAATGTCTTACAGAAATTTCTCTCTTTTTAGATGAAATACTTTCCACTGCATGTCTTCATATTTTAGTGCCACTTATTTGTCCTCAATAAATACTTTGGTGCCAGATGGACGGCTGCTCAGCTTTGAAGGTCTCTGACCCTGCGGGGTTCAGCATTAAATTAAGGTTTTAACCTGTATCATTTCAGAGATGCTGTCAGTTCATTTTGATATTGTCTCTTCTCCCCCATCCTGACAAACAAGCAGAGTTCGGACTATTTTGTAGATCCCCTCGGGCAGCACTCTTTGCTCCCAGGTGGCCATGGCGGGCTGGGCGTCCTCTGGCAGAGTAGCGGGGCTGACTCAGCTGTGGAGCATGTATGACCACAAGGTGAGCCCAGCATGGTACATAAGTGACACTCCTGATGTGCTGTGTGTGGTGCCCGGTTGCTGTAAATCAGAAGGCAGGAACTGCAGTGATAGTGGCATGGAAAGTTAAACACTGCTAGCAGCTTACAGCACACAGTCTTCTAAATTTGGCCCTTCAACAGTGTATTTTTGTTGTTTTAATGCAAGTAATGTTTCCTTCACTCATAGAGGTTCCCAGCTGTTTTCATATGGTAACTCAGATTTTACATAAAAAAGGACATGGCTATTACATGGCTAAAATTATTTTACAGCGGGACTATTTTTCATTTAAGATCTATTTCCCCTCTCCTGTAGTTTAAGAAACTAAAAGTGAATTGAAATTTAATTTTAACAAACATTAAGGGTCTTTTTGCATAAAGATTAATGGATAAATTGTTAATTTTGAGATGGCATAATGTAATATTTATAAATGGTTGTTTATAACTTTTCTGGGAAGAGTTATCATATATCCCTGCTTGTATTAGTGTAGTTATAAAAACTTTCTTGGTACACTTCGACTTACAGTCTTTTTCAGTGATCGCAATAGATAGGCAAATGGAAACCAAATCAATTACATTGTATGGTACTATTAATCTGATATTAGGTTTGAATAGTATGGCACTATTAATCTTGATATTAGATTAAATGCTGAGAGGGGAAGAAATGTACAGTAGACTTTTGCAGGTTTGATATGGCCAGGTGTGTTTTAAGAAAATAACATAAAAATTGTCAAATTGTTGCCTGAGTCCATGATTTTGATGCTAATGACTAAAAGAATGAAAATCTCATCCCGTGAGTTACAGAAGAGAGGAGAAAATTGGGAAAAGAGTATATTTTACATAACTAAATGAGTCATAAATTAAGAGAGGTTAATTTAACAAATGAGAACAACTTGATTATGCTTGCGTGTAACTTACAGAATTTTAGAAAATAGAAATTTTAGGACCTTACCCCAGAATTATTGAATAAAAGTGTTAGGAGGCCCCTGAGGATCCCAGAATCAGCATTTCAAAAAATCTCCAAGTAATTGTAGTTAAAGACAAGGCTAGTTTATGTGATTCATGACAGAATAAGTATAGCACTTGGATTGCTAGTTCCCTGGGAACAGAAATGAGAATTAAATGAATGTGTATTCTCTTCGTCCTTTATACATGTTACACAATAGCTACTCAAGTATTTGTTAGATAAATGAATAAAGCTATTGGGAGACATGCTCCATTCAAGTAGAGTGAAAAGGTTTTATCAGAATTGTCTCTTCCCACCTAATAGGCACCAAAGCTGGGGGGCGGATGTCTGGTTACTTACTGGTTGTGGCTGGTGTCAGAAGAGCTCAAGACTGACATGCAGTAAGCACTCAGCAAATACTTCACAAATTCATAAGCTAAACATGAGTTTATTAATCAGTGAGTTTCTTAATCAAATTATAACTAAGCCAATAACAAATAAGCGAACTAAAAATTCATTCTATAGAAGACGATAGATATAATGAAATGACTTTTTGACATTCGTTATAAAGAATAGATCTTGGCCTTTAGTATTATACAAACATCCCTAAAGTCCTTCAACTCAAATGCTAATTCACACTGAGGATTCGTGCCCAGCCTTCCTGGCTAGCGTGAATCACTTTCAACCCTCTACCATCAAAATACCTGTATTTACTTTGCTCATATCATTTATTATTTGTTTGGTAACGTACCTGCTTGCCTTTTGCAATGCCTAACTGCCTTGAGAACAAAACCATGATTGCTTTGTCCTCCTGTGGTCTCCGCCCAGTAGTGGCCCGAGTCTGTTTGCCCTGGTGGTTGTTGACTACTCCCAGAGCCAACCTCTGCTGTTGAATGTATCCGCAGAGCACTGTCAGTAGCTTGGACATTCTCTTTGCTGTTAGTGAGTGCTAAGCTTCTGCTCTCATTTATTCGGGCAGGAAAATTGCATGCTAATTTAAAGACAAATATCCAATTATACTTGCATATTTTATGGCTGATTCTTTATCTCATTATAACACATGCATTTTATTGCTTTTTCTTCTTCTTTGGACAGAGAGAAGAAGCCAGCTGACTCTTGTTTTCTTTCTTTCCGTTCCTGAGAATTTTCTTGCTAAAAAGATCACCTATCTATCTGTCCGTCTGTCTGTCTAGCTGTCTTTACATATGCTTAGGGACAGACTGCTACTGTCTTGCACAAGCTAATTAATCCTTCAATTTTTGAAAGCATTTTAGCCTTTTTTTCAGATAATGGGCTTGGAGCAAGTTTCAGAATATATGTTTTGACAGCACAGTCGATTTATGCAATCCCGGGAATGATCAATTTGTGTGTTTTTTCAAGAGTGAGGCGCAGCTCATTTTACAGAGCCCATTTTCGCCACTCTCGTGGTTTAGTTTCTTGACCTTCTAAAGTAAACTTGAGCCCCCTTTTTGATTTTTGCAGGTCCCTCAGTCTCTCTTCTTATTCCTTTCCTTTACTGGATTGGTGAAAAGTATTCCTTGAGTTCCTTCAGACACATTATGGTCATCTAGGTTCTAGGGTACCTAGACTCGGGATAGAAATGTGTTTGAGGCCATCACAATCTTTGGCCACAGGGTATTGTCGGCATTCAGAATTGTAATGGGGCTTTGATGGTAGGAGGAATCCTAGTGGTGCGCCTGCTGGCTGGCCAAAGGGTCTAAGCAATCACTGCCCACCCCATCTCACTGCCCTTAGCTGATTATTTACTGTATGTTTGCCGTGCAGTGTGGTTTAGGTTAGAGAAGGAGGCGAGAGAACACACACAATTTATGGTTCTGCCATCAATCACTTTGTTTCCTTGGTTTCCTTACTTCCCAGTGGCTATGGCTGGTCATGAAATCTGTTACGGTTAGAGCTATAACGATGGGCAACACACCCCATGGGAACCTGTTTCTCCAGTTTTAAAGTCTTGTCTGGAATGTGGGCTCCGCTGCTGTTGACTCCCCGGAGCCTGCAGGTAATTGTTTATTGTATTTTGTGCAGTGTTTATAGCTTGTAGGGAGATGGGTCCAGTAGGAGTTTATTTGGCCATACAAAAAGAAAAACTTCCTCTGTGTTTGGAAATACATTCATTGAGTTTTAGAGGACAGATAGAGTTTTTTCAATCATGTAACTTACCTTCTGTGATTACTTTCAAAAATGCGTGTCTAGGGGCTGGGGGTTTAGTTCAGTGGTTAGAGTGCATGCCTTGCAAGCACAAGGCCCTGAGTTCGATCCCCAGCACCCCCCACAAAATAAAAGCTTGTTTGACCTACTTTGTATAAATTGCTTAGTTTTATCTTACTATTACCAGCCATAAGCTTAGTAATTTAAATTAAATGAACTGTAATTCAGTAGACAAGAAAGAAATTCAAAGAAATGGCCAAGGGAGGAGCCTGAATTCTAAAATAATTTGGAGTTATCTGCTAGAAAAGCAGACAGTCGAAGACTGAGATTTTAAAATCCAGGCAAATTGCTTCTCGGCCTTTTGGCTAAGATCAAGTGTAAAATCCAGGGAAACCTCACATCTTGGTCCTAGGCAGGACCTTAGAATTTATAACCATTTATACGTAAAGCTAGGGTCTTTTCCATGGCATCTGCCAAAAATACAATAATCGTGAACTATAAAAGAATTCTGAGAAGAATGCTAGACATGGCGGTAAATGGGTAGAGTGAGTTAAACTCACATTTTCTTATAGTAACCTTTTCTGAAATGTTTTCTATTGCATTTTTGAATTTCATATTTCTAGGCTAGCTTTGCCATTGTACCACTGTATAATTTTTTTTTACTATACAGTGTTGATTCTTCTAGAATCAAATAGAATATTTTTGAGTGTATCATGTCATAGTTTCCTATAAAAAACTAAAATTGTTTCTCTTTAGGAGAATGATACATCACTATCATTGATGTTCTTTAATGATAAAATAAGAAAAGTATTTTTGTATCACTTTCATTTGTATTTTAATGCATACACAGTCAACTCCAAAGAATTTCTGGAACATAAAAAGAATTTTTAAAAATGTATTAAGATAATGTGAAAAGCAAATCTAAATGGTTACGAATTATACAACTTCCGAACATACATCAAAATTATTATACCAAAAAGGAATTATAATCTTTACTTTTGGATTTTAAATTCTAACATAAAAGAACATTTTAAATGAGTTTTAAGAGTTTCAAGCCCTTACCCAAAACTTATTAATTCTCGTCAAAATTTATAAACATTGGATAAGCACAATAATCAGTAATCCACTAATCTAAATAAATGTGTACAGTTTTCCTTAATATTTATGCAGTGCATTACTTCCAAAATCAAATATATGTAGTAGGTAACTCCAACGGGGAACAACACAATATCTTTAGAACAAGAACTGAATGTAACGAGATTCACAATTTGATAATTTTCCAAAGAGAAACTTAATGCTGCGTTCATAGATTCCCTTAGGATCAGTGAGGCGCAGGTGTTTTACATCACCAAGAAATTTTAAAAATCTACCTTCTTAGAACACAATTTTAAATAAAACACCACTGCACCTCCAATCTCTCCACCACTAGCACCACACCCTGTGGAAAAATGTTGGAAAAATCCAGCAGTTAATTTCAAAATAAAGCTACTTTGTCTCCGTACAATAGTACGTTCAATGTGGAAGATCTAGTGTTCAAAAAATGCCATTGTAGGGAATCATGGCCTTATTTGTATGGTTTCTTGTTCATAGCAAGAACATTTTTGTAAATTTTGTTCTGATGCAGTGTAGGCCACAGAGTAAATTCAGTGGAGGAGAGTTTAACGAAGAGATTCATAAAGCGAAGTCGCCAAGCATCCTTCAGCACTGTTTTTCATGACACTGTACGTACAAACCCCCTTCTTTATTATTTTCACCTTCAAGTGAGCCAGTATTTGTGTTCGTTTGTTTATTTTTTATGAAGAAGTCATTCATTAGTCTCTTACCTTTCTCTTCTACCTCTCCTTCTCTACTCCTTCCCTTTTCTTACAGCTAATGTCTAGTATTTCACATCCACAATCAATAATGGTATCAAATTGTTTTCTAAGTCATTTCTCCCCCACCTGGCACCATAGTCTTTCCTTCCTTTTAAACAGAGTCGAACTATTTAAAAGTACGAAGTGCAGTGTATCTCTCTTCTTCACCGTCCATTGCTCTGTACATTGCAACAGATATTTTGCCTGCATCTAAACTCTTGACAATGTCAGCAGGCAGTGGCCCCTTTATCTTCTCTTTCTTCCTGCTAGGAATGTTTGTCCCCGTTGGACTTCAAGTATATTGTTGCTTTGCGTATTCTCCCTGCTCCTACCTCCTCTGGCTATTTATCCTGAGTCTTCTCTAGACTCTTCTTTCAATGCCTCTTGCTTATAAGCTACTGTTTTCAAAGATTCAAGATCTGCATCTTCCTTGTCCCACTGTCACTCTATCAAGTTGGGATAAACTGAATGACAACTAAAAACCTTTACAATCTCAGGGTCCTAAAACAATCAGCCTTTACTTTCTGTTCAATTCTCACATCTGTCTCATTCAGCTGAAGGCCTCCTGCATTCTGCCATCATTCCGATACACAGGCCACCAGAACTTCCCACACCTGCAATATTCCTAGTCAGTGTAGCAGAGGGGAGAAAACACAGCAAATGTGCATTAACTCTTAAGATTTTCTGCCCGCAAAGGGGATAAATCCCTTCCTAATAATTTGGTTGGCAAAATGAGTAAGTGAGCAGGACGGACTTCAGAGGGGGTTTGTCACGTGATCCTCATACCTGTCTAAAAAAAATGAAGCCAGCATATGTTAGCATGGATCCCGTGTTCATTACAATCGGTGTTATTTTATTCAACAAATTGTTAATTTTGATTAGACACAAATGCTAATGACTTTTCAGATTTATACAATCCTTGCTACTGGGTCTAGATAAAGTCTAGATTTACAGAGCATGATGAAGGAGATGCGGATTTTGAAGTAGTAACTATTGCATGGCCTTCGTAGGGAGAGGGGCCACCACACCCTTTTATTTCCCTTTCCCCATCTCCTTCTCTCTTTCTTCTATAATTTACGAAGAGAAAATGAAATTATTTTAGTAAGCTGTAGCTTTTTGGAATGTATCTGTTATTTCCTACTGAGGGGAAATCAAATGTAAAGAGGAAAGTTTCCCACGTTAACTAGTATAACATAAGAGAATGCAAAGTAGATATTTTTCCTGCAAATGCCTAACATTTATGAGCAGAAGGATGAATTAGCTGAATGACAGGTGTCGGGAAACGACAAAAGGAAACAGATTACTGATGAGAATCAAATCACTTAGTCCTCAGTTACATTCCAGGCATAAATAAAGTAGAACAATTAATCTTTTATTTCTGCCACCTGTAAATCTGCCAGGCAGCACACACTCAAGAATTGCAATGCAAAGACAGGCTGGTCTAATTCATCTTCTACTTTGTAATTTCAGACCCACTATTTTTGACAGTGAGAATCATCCCCTATAAAGTTTGTGCGTCAGACCATGTGGGAGAATGGCTTAGCAAGGATGTAGAACCATTTCACATTCACTAAAGGGGAATAGGATGACTACCTGAGATGTGGCTGGCTTCTGAATTGTAAGGCATGATTAAGTCTGGAATCCTAGAGAAGAATGAGCTGGAAAAATTTGCCCTCTAGTGTTTCTGTTAAGAGATTAATATGTATAGTGATTTTCCCATTACCATGTTGGCATTTGAAGAAAATAAATAAAATGTAAAAAATAAGTAGAACTATCATTTGCAACAGATACCAGTAAATGTATGCATTTCGGGAACTCTTAAACACACCTAATGATTTTAAAATTTGGGTCTTCAAACTGACAGCCTGGAAAATCTGAATAGGCACTGGAATGTGAAAGCATGCCTAGGACTCTTATAACAGGATCATAATAAATTAGTCTTAGAGAATTTAAAAGTAGATCAATGCCTTGACCCCTACCCAAAAGGTGAGGTGTGTCCAAGGACATTATTCAGCCTATTTGTAATATAAGCTCATAGTATTTTCTTTTTTTTCCTAAGATGTTGCTTTATTTCCTAACAATACTTGGTGCCATATAAACAGCTGGGTATGTTTGATCATCACCCACTTTCCCGATTCTGAAGCTATGAGGAAATGGATTAAAAGACATGGAAATTCTGGTAAAAATCAGGTTTCCTTTCCTGTTACTGAAAATATCATTTCTTTTTAATACAGCTTTATTGGTCTCCCAACAACTCCAACTCAAATTCAGAATGACCCTTGTTTACGTAGTTGGTATTTTCTTCCTCCAGATTATTGCCCAGCGCATCTAGTTTTTTATTTTTTTGTTTTTTGTTTTTTTCAGTTCATACCCCTTTTGAGTGACTTAGCACTTAATCATAAATCTTGACTGGCTACCTGAAGCAGTTGGATTTTGTTTGATTTTTAATGAAGCCTTGCTTTGCAGTGTTTCT
The DNA here is from genome assembly GCA_004026905.1 of Hystrix cristata. NCBI lineage: Eukaryota > Metazoa > Chordata > Mammalia > Rodentia > Hystricidae > Hystrix > Hystrix cristata. The sequence continues at coordinate 401 of PVJO010007185.1, read as the reverse complement.
TTTTCATTTTGGGCTTGTGGTGATAACTTATTTGCAAAACTCAATGAGAGAAAACGGGCGGGGGGAGAGAAGTGAGTCCTCTTGCATCATTCTGACTCATTCTAATTTTTAAATATTCTCAGCAGTTATAGCCCCCATGTCAACACAAAATAGCCGAAAGCTGCCTAGATTAAGGGAAATAAGAATTCATTCTGGCCTTGCAGAAATTCTGAACCCCGTGGAGCTCTCAGTAGTGTTTTCATCTTTTTAAAAATGTTTCCTACTTCAATTATTTCTGCCTTCATAATCAAGCTTCATAGAGAATTGCCAATAATGTTCCTTTTCTACTTAGTTTTATATTGAGCAATTAAGTCTCTCTCTCCTTCCCCCTCTCCTTCTCCCCCTCTCCTTCTCCCCCTCTC